>JACEVL010000195.1:0-160000 GCA_020284085.1 Aporrectodea caliginosa
GAGTTTGCGGAGCTGGCTGACATTCTCTCACTACAGGATGAATTGAAATGTTACAGAATTGCTGAAGCAGATAGAAACTGGTTGATGAGGATTACTGGATGAGTTTGCGGAGCTGGCTGACATTCTCTCACTACAGGATGAATTGAAATGTTACAGAATTGCTGAAGCAGATAGAAACTGGTTGATGAGGATTACTGGATGAGTTTTGGAGAGCTTGCTGAGGCAGATGATGTTTGGGATGAGCAGAATTGATGATGACGTTTGGGATGAGCACAGATGATGATTTGGGGGATTTTCACAGATGATGTTGTTGTGGAGGAGCATAGATGATGACGATGTGGGGTATGATGGAACCGGGGGAAATGGACTAGGAGATTATGATGGTTTTGAGTGTGATGGAACTGGGGGAAATGGACTAGCAGATGATGATGATTTTGGGTGTGATGGAACCGGGGGAAATGGACTAGGAGCTGATGATGATTTTGGGTATGATGGAACTGGGGGAAACGGACTAGCAGATGATGTGGGTGTAACAATGGAACCATGAGGAGACTGGATTAGATAATAACAGAGATGGGGAGATAGGAGATCTGGTGTGAAAAGTGCAGCAAAAAGCAAAAGCGCCCGGGAAAAGGTGGAAGACTAAAGAAAAAAACCCAAAACTGTACCCATAAACCAAACCCCAGAATATAATGCCTAAAACCCTCTACGCCTAAAGATCCCCCCACCCAATGCGCCCCATAATTCCTTCCCTGTCCTGAAAGTCAGCAGACATCTACAGTCATAACACTGACAAAACAAAAAGGACGGGACAACAAATAACACCAACAAAACAACACCTAAATGAATACAATCGACAAAGACAATGAGAATGATAATGCCCCTTCACTAAACCGATGCCCCTCTGTGCCCCCTTCAATACCACTACCATATACCCCCTCTGCCCAACACCGACGGACGCCGGCCAACCCCACGAACACACGAGACACCACCCCACCAACGGACGCACCCCCAAACCATCAGACAGACGACTCCCCATCCCACGAACAGACGGCGGCCCACCCCACACCATCAACGGACGGCACCCCATACCACGCAACGGACGGCGCCCTACACCACCCAGCGGACGGCGCCCCATACCACCCGACGGACGGCGATCCACCCCACCGACAAACGGCGCCCCATACCACCGACGAACGGCGCCCCATACGACCCAACGGACGGCGCCGCATACCATCGACGGACAAAGTGACCCAGACCCCGACGGGCCGCATCCCCTCACTCTTGTGGAAGGTGGGGGCGCCTAACCGTAAACTCCTCAAGCGCTACCCAGCTAAGCGCAGGGGATCGCCTTTTAGCTATACTCACAAGCCAGGTGTGTCATCAGGAGTCCCCACGGTGGCGACGTAGTGACAACGCTTAATACCCGATATCTACCAGGGGGAAACACAGATAGAGGAGGAGAGCTGAACAACGGTGGGGTCGAATGAGTGATGATAAAGCTCGACAGGCAGGGGTAGGGATGGATTAGGACTAGGCTCCGTCCGAGGTCAGACCTCAACTGGAGTGGAAGGCAGGAGGTGACAATCAGATGAACGGGAGACGGATGACGTCGTAGAGCGTGCAGAATTTTTTAACTTTCAATTTCAGGAAATGAGGGGTGCTTAAAGTTGCAACATGACTTGGGAATTCAAAATAGTTTTGAATTTTGGTTAAATCAATCTAATTTAGTTGATGATGATGATGATGACCTGCTCAAAGGCAGGTCCCTTGGCTTTTACGCCACCCGGGGATGATATGAGTGAGGTGGTTTCCCGTTGCCTTCCTCACAGACAATTATGGGTGAGCAACTTGTCCAAGGTCGCTACGCAGTGGCCTGATGTAGATTCTAACCTGCAACCCTCCAGTTACAAGGCACAGAACATACGGCGACACAACTGCGTACCACATAATTTAGTTGTGCTTCGTAAAAAAGTTGCAACATGACCATAGGCGTAGCTACATGGAGGCTTTCTTTATATACTGGAACTTTTATTGACCAATGACCCGAAAAACCAGAATTTTGCCAAGTTGCCTCCTCTTGAATTTAAGTCTGGCTACGCTCCTGCCTATAGTGTAGACAAAATCAAAATAGGTTAAGGGGCCGTCCATAAATGACGTCACGCACCTAGGGGGAGGGGGTCAGAAATTTGTGACGATGTGTGACATGGGGTCTGAGAAGTGTGACGTCACACCAGGTCTATGTTATAAAATTTAACAATTAACAACAATTTTATTTGATTAATAACAGCACTAATTTTGAGGATTAAATTTTCATAATTTTTTTAATTATTTTAATGTATACGGGCAATGTTATTAATAATTTTATAATTATTTCAATATTTTGGTCACCGTTAGATTTTAAAATATTCATGCTTTCCCTATTTGTTCCATGAAGGAGCATTTTGCTTCGCCATGGAAATTTGGTTTGGGGGGTCAGAGCTTTGTGACGTCATTTTCAGAGGGGGTCTTACTTTTTGTGACTAGGGGGGGGGGGGTAAAAATCGGCCAAAATTGCGTGACGTCATTTATGGACGGCCCCTAAGTAGGCCTACCTTCGGCCATGTTAAAATGTCTATACGAATGCGCATTGAGGTATATTGATAAAAGGAGGAGATGTAGGACGTGATGGGCGCCTAGCTTGCATGGCTCTCGTAATACGTATACAGTTAAATTCGACTCTTGTAATAACTTGTGATCATCCAATCCGTTCATACTGATTTGTAATCATACTGTTATTGTCATTTTGAAAATGTTAAACGAAGAGTATTAGTATTATTATCATTATTAAATAATTGTAGCCCTCCTATAATAGGCCTACAATTTCGATTTTATTTAGCAAGGCCAAGCGTCCGGAAGAAGCAGTGGTTCTTTTGCGTTGTACCTTTAAATTAAAGGTCTTTGTTATGAGTATGGTTTGAAATGGCTGCGAGGAGGACGAGGAGGAGAAGACCGAGGCCGAGCAATGTCAGCTAAGTGTTTGCATAATAGATGCAAATCTGGAATAAACAAGAGAAGAGCATGCTGATAAACAGTTTTCTTGTTGTAACCCTTGCAATTATGGCTGAGCATTACCGGAGTTTACGACTTAGCTGAGAGGAGGCATTGGAAGAACGAAGGCTTCGATGAATGATGCCCGTCTCACAGCATGGGGGTACGTAAGATTACGTTTACTCTACAAGTACGTTTGTAATTAAGTGTGCTATATGTATTGCTGCATAACGAATATGGACAAACTTATAGTATCGTGGGCTGAAGGATTATACAGTATCTTTGGGCATGCTGCGCGGACGCCGGACGCTACCAGGTTTTCTAATGACGACACTAACCCTATCCCTGACCCTAACCGGGGTCAACCCGAATCCCCGAAAACGCTGAAAATACACAAAAGCCCGATTTCCCGAAAACAGTTTTCTAGAAGGCGGCCGAACTCCCGAAAGCTATTCAGAGTTAAATTGTAAACATGACAGACCTGGCATGGCCTTGATGTATATTGACATGTTTATTTGTTAATTAGGGACTATTTTCATTCGGGTCGGACTTATAAAATCAATTTCGGGAATCCGGCCGAAATTCGTTTCGGGGATTCAGGTTTCGGGGATTCGGCCCGCACCCCCTAACCAACCCTCACGACGCCTAAACTGACCCTAGCCGACACTCACGACACCAGTAAACTTACACACTATATCCTTCAGCCCCCGATTCTATAAAAGCATGCCTTCCACCCAAAAGCCAAGACAAGCGGAAAAAACCGAAACACAGCGAGCCTTTGAAACGACCTTGCCTGAATTTTTATCCTTCTTGTATCTTTACTTGCTATGGTCCTCAAACTTCTCTGCCTTCGTACATTCGTCTCCAATTTGCCACCCAACCACTAGGATCTACTAATTTTCCCCGTGCTTTCTTGTTCTTATGCTCCAGTATGGGAAACTTGTTCATTTTGTTCGTAATGCTGCTCTTACTCAACTTTGTTTAACAAATTCCACACAGCCATGGGACGGTTCATCCATTTCGACCATCAGTTGTTTTTACTTCTTGTTATATTGTCATTTTATGGTAAAGGAAACTAAGTGAGTGTATAATGAAATACATTATTAGGTTTAGTTATCAATTGGTGTTTAAAGGTGATGGAATTCCAGAAGCAACAGCTGCTGTGGATTCTTTACAAGAAACTGAATTGAGAGCTAAGAAACGTCAGGGTAAGACTTTACTCAGATGGTTGAATATGCCAGTCTCTGATAATTTAGGTGAAATTTTTTCATGGGTGTGCATGCATCACATTCATGCTGGTTTGTGATCGTATGCACATTATGACTAGGCTAATATCCATGGATCAAATTATTTTCTACTCCTTACCCAAAGATTGTCATTCCTGAGGGATTATTCATAATTATAGATATCTTATTTTATAGAACAGACTGACAAGCCACAGTGAGTTATATGATATAAAGGCAAATTTGACGAATGGAACAGTATAAGAATTGATTCAGTGTTTCTAACTGTGTTAACTCCGCCACGGATCGTACTCTGTCAGTGCCAGTCCCAAACCTGGATAAAGGAGGAGGGCGACGCTAATGATCTTTGTTATCACACAGTGTTGTTAAACTGAAACTACTACTACTAACTGCGTTTTGTACATGTGTGTTAAGTGATCTATGGGGTGCAGTTTTTGATGGTTATTGAACCACTTGTTCTAAACCCTAGGCCAGCATCTGTATATTATTGTCTTCTGTAAAGTAATTCTCTTCGTAACAGAGGTACAAGTGTCAGGTGAAAACTAATAGAAGTGGGATTTATCTGTTTTAAAGATGCACATCGTGCTTTGGAACTCCTGGAAGAATATCACAGTCAACTGGTGAGCGAGGAAGACCAGCAGCTGAGGAGGGCAATCGAACAAGTGATTCGCATTTTCAAGAGCTGCTTGTTTAAAGCCCTACTTGGTTAGTGGTGTCATGTTGCTCTCATTGTGATTGTCATCAAAACAAAAGGATTTGGCCTACTGTATGAGTAGTCATGACATGAAATTGATTATAATTATCCTTGACTCCTCCTTTTTCTGGTCCTCTGCTCCCTTCCTAGAACCCCTTCTCAGGCATTCCTCTCTCAACTTAAAATGGTCCTATTTGGCCGCGCTGGGGTTGGAGCACCTCTGAGTAGTTCCATTGAAGAGACGCTATACAAATTCAAGTAATGAATGAATAAATGAACAGACGATTAGTTTAGATTGAAGTTAATCATAATTTTACGTGTTGTTCTGATGGGTAGGTTTGTATGTGCATTTGTATGTCAGGCGGGGCTGGCCCTATCCCAGGCAAAACATACATTTGGCACCCTCCACACCACTTGAAAAGATGCAATGAAATAAATAATTATTTTAAATTTATTCCATAGGCAAACGTTTTGAATTCAAATGAAAATAATCATTATAATTGAAAAAAATGGCTAAAAAATTGATAAACATAAAACTGTTAATACACTTACTGGTGGCCCTAGATTTTGGTGCCCCAGGCGATTGTCTGCTTTGCCTGTGCATAAGGTCAGGTCTGTTTCTGGATAGTTTATTTAGTTTGTTTTAAGAGCATGTCAAAGACACCAAAATTCATTCATTCATTATGAAGATTTATATTGTGCCCTTTCAAGGCTACTACTCAGGAGCAATGTTCCCTCTAATTTGTTTGAGTCTGTGTGCGCATAAAATTTCTTTTGTGCAACATTTTTACAAGGAGAGTAAAATTCTGTGCGCATTGCGGATTAGGCGGATAATCAACGTTACCGTGTCTTCTACTCACTATGATACGTTACCTAAAATTTTAGCATTTGTTTAAAATACAACGGCGTAGCCTATAAGTTAAGGCATTTCACAAGTTTTACATGTAAAAATAGATTTATTAGTAAAACATGAGTGTTTCAGAGATATATTGTAATGTGGCATAACCTTTACAAACTTTTTGGTGTGTGCGCTCCATGTTTTCTTGTGTGCGCTCGTCTCACGACACGTGTGCGCGCGCACACGCGCACAGCTTAGAGGGAACATTGCTCAGGAGTGCTCCTGACCCCATCACAGCTGAAAAGGACAGTTTTGAGGTGAGAATAGAAAGAAATATGGCTATCTTACAGATCTGAAAAGATGTGACAAGTGGAAAAAAGAAAGAAAAATGTTTTTGGAGCTGTCTGTGGTATGTAATAATTGCAGCTTCATTTGTCTATTTTTTTTAACAGATATTCAAGCTTTCTATGAAATAACTTTACAAAACGATGATAAAAGTCTTCAGGAGAAAACATCAGAGACACTGGAAGTAGCATCACGCTGGGAGAAGCGTTATTCTTCAACAAAAGCCTTACCGGTACTGTTGAGATATTGCTTGGCTTACTAGTTAATCCGTTAATGACCACAAAATTTGTCCACCTGCCCTCTGAAGACTGCACATTTTGTCAAAAACAAATAAGGATAAAAAAATTTGAAATTGTTATATCTCTGTCAGTTTTTAACATATAGATATATGGTAAACACCATTCTTTAGGATGTTATTTCCTCTGTGTAGTTTTTGGAACAAATATTTTTGAGGTATCCAAAGTTACAGCTTTGGGTACCTAAAAATGCCCGTTTTGATTGGCTGTTTTTAATATTGAGGGGATCCCAATATGTCATTTAGCTCGAAATTATATGTGGGATCCAAATTTATATTAGTATTCATAAATTATATCGACCATGAATGACTTGAGACTACAATATGACAAGATCCCCCTAGTACCATTCGTCTGCTGTTATTACCACCTAGTACCGTCTGGTCATTAAGGAGTTAAAGGAAGCAAGTCATTATGCTGCTGTTACATTTGATTGCTATTTAATAGAGACTTATAAATAAATAAATATTTAAAAGATAAATGCAAGTTAATTTAATATTTTTTCTGATCTCTTATATCACACCTTGCCACAGTATGATGACAAGCAATGCTTGATGCCTATAAAGGTATACATTTCTTGTCAGAATAAAGGCTTTATACACAAAATTGTATTTGACTGAAACTTATTGTTCTTCAGTCATGTTCAAAGAATCACCAGATTGGATATAAAGAATTAAGAAACATTGCCGATTGCAAAAAAGCTCACTTGCTAAGGAAAATGATGATGATTGGGATTATCTGGTTATGTTGTTCAGCCATTGTTGTTTAAAATGAGGCCATCTGAAGAAATTTAAATACATGTAGATGGTTTTTATAATTAAACAGAACAATGCATCAACTTCTTCATCTTCAAGAAATGAAAACCTGTTTCCAAAGGTGGCAACTTGCGTTGCTGCCAAATCTGATGGGGTTGTTGCAGCGGAGTCAAGGAACAGTCCTCCTGTTGCCCAGTCCTCACCTCTAAATCCTGAGGTCCAGTACCAGGTGGACGTAAATGAGAGGACCCAACCATCTGGCGCGACCACCATCCAGACACCACGGAAAAGAAACCTTTTGCCAGAGGAAGACGAAGCCTCGGACCAGGTGATTTTTTCACACAAGGTACTTCAAGACCAACTCGTGAGGCATGTCTGGTAATTTGTAAGTAAGTAAGTAGCCTTTACTTGCATCTGACAAGCACCATTGTCTTTGTCAGCAAGAAATAATGAATGCACAACTGGGAAACTGTGATTTGGTTAGATGGCTGCTTGCGTTGAATGAAGTTTATTTGTCAATGACAATTATTATGGTAACGTGAACACCAGTGAATATGAACACAAATGCCTAGTTAATTAGTTAGTGTTTCTTTTCATCATTGTCTGATATTAAAATGACAATGTTCATTAAGAAGCACTTTTTAATGTGTAAAAGGAAAGAGCCTTTGAGGGATGCTGTTGATAGGGATATGTTCGAAGTACCTATTATGGTCACTTATCATTCTGGTCATTTTTTCCTGTTCTGAATCTAATTTATTAATTCCCCAAGAATCAGTTACTTTGATTGAAAAGTAATTGACAGGCATGATATTACATGAATGTTGCTGGAGGATTGCTTTATGGCTCAATGCTTTTTTAGCAGCCTCTATGTTCATGTCTCTTGCTAATTTCAACAGTAATTCATATCTTTATTATTGCTATTTAGGTGAAGGAAAATGAGACTTGGCTCTACGAGGAGCTCATACTTGATCGTGTAAGTTAACATTGAAAGTCATCTTGCTACTAGCAGTTGAGCTAGAAGTTGAACAACCATCTCCCCAGGGTGGGAGATGGTTGAATGGTAACACACTGGCATGAAGATCAGAAGGACACGGGTTCGATACCTGCTAGCCCCATATAATGAGCCTTACACTCCCTGGGGCGACTGTAAAATGAGCAATGGTACATATGGGCGCCTTGCAGGCTGCCATACTGTTAAATTCGACTCCTGTTAAACTTGTTACCATTTCTTACTATTATATCGTGTAATCTTACTGTAAACTTGTCAGGTTGGATTAATAAACGAATATTATTATTATTTACTGATTTATTTCATTTAATTAATTAATTAAAGAAACTTATGCATTTTAAAAGCTTGGAAATCATATTTTTTATTTCAAGGTTTGCATGTGCTTGCAAACTGAAAAGCTTGGCGAAATACTTTTTAACTGTGTATAGAGCATTAGCTCCAAGCATCGCTGTAACAAATTTGTGAATTGTACTGTTTTTAGGGTGACAAAGGGTTTGGATTTAGCATATCAGGTGGTACAGACTTCTGCTACATTGCTGGTGATCCAGGCATCTATGTTACAAAGATAATGGACAATAAGGCAGCTGCTATAGACGGCCGACTCAGGTTGGTTTTATAGTTTATAGAAAATTTTACTTTAATACATTTTCTGGTTAACTTAAGTTAACCGATTAACTGGTTGTTTTGCTGCTGGCTGAGTTTATTTTAGTTTTATCTGTGTTACAACACATGTTGCTGTTGGTCTGAAAATTTTCTCGGGCTAGGACTTGTTGACATTTATTCAAATACAGTTAGCAAAGTTTGTCATTTTAAAACCCAATCTTATTGCGTCCTGTTGTTTTATTGTTTGTCATTTTTAAACCCAATCTTATTGGCTCCTATTGTTTTTTGTAGGACTTTCACTGTTTAGAAACAGTACCTTGTAGGCTGGAAAATGTTCATTAAAATGGTCAATTTTGAGGAACGTTGTTAACATTTTAATGTCTGCGAACAAATTGTTTTGGTCAGCTAAGTTGTTGATAATGCCTTCTAGAGCAGGGGTTCTTAAACTTTTTAGAAGCAGGGACCGGCTGTGCATTTATGATGTTGTTGGCGGACCACCAGTTAGAAATGCAAAATTTTATCTGACAATCGAATCCAAGATAAAGGGAAATTAGAGGAATGAGTCCATATTTTATCTTAATATTTTATTGAAATTATTCTAAGAGCGAAATAATGCGAAATAGTGACTAAATCAATAAACTGCTTTTACAAAAAAAAATCAATAGGCTTATCTTTGTATGCGGGATGTGCTGAATTCAGATGGCGAAGAAGTTTTGATGGCTTCATGGCATCATTACTAAGTGTAACTCCACAGATTACACACAGTGGTTTTGGGCTGTTTTCATCTCCGGAAGAAACAAATCCATATTTTAAATATTCTTGATCGTATTTTCTATTAAACAAACGATGTTTCTTGGCTTTTTTAAAAGAGATCCTTCCCGTACATTATCATCGTTTTCTTGTGTGCTGTCACTGTCCGTGTCTGAGTTGCGGCGCTTTGCTGTTGTTTCATTACTTTTAAAGAAACTGTCCAAAGAGACTTGATGTGCTTTGCTCATTGTTTCTCTTATTTTTTAAATTTAAAACTAAGATTTCTAGAACTTTATTTCGTGTTTAAATTTGTCTTATTGCAAATAAACAAAAATATTCATACGCTAGCGTTTTCTTAATTATCGCTCAATTCCATCAACAAAGAACAAATATCTGGCGTACGAATGGTTGTGTTCAGTTGGTGACAGTTTCAATCGCTAGGTGATCGAAGTCCATATGCCTAGCGATCACGGTGTGGCGATAATGGGAACTTTAGATCTAGAATCTAGATTGATTTATTGCAAATAACGTTAAATAATAATTTCATTCTATAAATTTTTTAACTTAAAAAATATATCTATAATTATCTGTATTTTCCAGGAATAAGTTGATCAAATTTTTTATTTTTAGGGATTGTTTCGCGGACCGGCGACTTGAGCTCCGCGGACCGGCGCCGGTCCGCGGACCACCACTTTAAGAACCACTGTTCTAGAGGAAACCTAATCTTATCTTATCTGAACTTCTAGAGTGCTACTGTGCAAAATACATGAAAAATGGTCAATAATGAAGCACAACCACTTTCTAAAAACATGAAACAGAACAGTTCAAGATATGTGAGACCAAATCTGCTTGTGCATGCATATTTTCTGGGTGCAATATATGTAGACATCATTTGGAAAATTGCTCCTGCATGGGAGCTGCGTGAAAATATGCGAGTTATGAGCCATTGAGCTCCAAAATGTTTGCCCTGCACTTTATAGGACAGTGTAACTTGTTTCAGCTGTTTGGTTTATTAAAGTCTGGTTGGTTATTTTGCAGCAGGTGGTTTAATCAGCTGATTGTGGTTTTTATGGATGTTGTTTAGGATTAACGATCTAATAGTTTCTGTAAATGGCGTCTCGTTGGTCAACATTACTCACAGTATGGCTGTTGATTTGCTACGAAAGGCTGGGAACCGAGTTCATCTGGTGAGTTTTCAAATGGGGTTCACAATTACTCAAAGAAAAATATTTGAGAACTTCCATTTTGCAAAAATTTCTGAGGACATTTGTAGTCATTGGGGCTTCCTTATACCTACTGTGGGGCACGGTGGTGTAGGGGTATGTTCGGTGCCTTAAAGCCGGAGGGTTGCGGGTTCGAATCCACCTCAAGCCGCGCGTAGGGACCCTGGGCAAGTCCTTCACTCTCAATTGCTCATGCGCTTCGGCGTGAAACTCCAATTCAATGTCCGCGCTGTAGTCGGGAGCACCTCTGAGTAGAAATCTTGAAGGGGCGCTATAACAAATGCTCATACATACATACATACTTTTTACTTAGAACTTACTTAGAACTGTAAAGGTGCTTGTAAAACAGCGGATTAGAATTTTGTAAGAGCATGTGGAAAGGAATGGTTCAGTTGGAGGACCCATGGCCCACAGCCAACCCCTGCAGAGCAACCAATCCTTACACAACCTTACCTTATGTTTTCTTATGTTGGCTCTTAATATTATGCCACCTTTAAGGGTTACATCAAGCAACATTGCAGCAGGGCTTTAGAGTACATGCGCGATGTCCTCCATTGACTCCCCTACCCGCAGCGCATCATGTACCGGGTTTCTGCTCTGGTCCAGCGTGTTCTTGAATGGGCTGTCGCTGACGCTTCATCTGGCACCAATAGCTCACTGTGCTGTTCTCCTCTGAGCTTAAAACTGTTCGACCGAGGTTGGGCTGGGAACGCTCCTGAGTGGACAGTCTAGAAGGGGTGCTATATAAAATTACAGTAATAATAATAGTTATATGTCGTGAAGAAGTTGTGAGAAGGTCAGTCTTTAGAGTGGAATTACATATGTGATAATTTTCGCATTTGTCTTATATGAGAATTCACTTTTAATGCTGCATATTCTGGGTTTCCAGAATTTTTTAGATTTTTAATTGGTGAAAAAGCTTTTGAAGGACATTTTATAATTGGGTTTTTTCATGAGTGCTTGTTGGCTGCTTATTGATACAGGTTCTGAAGAGGAGGACTACTGTCAGAGAAAGAACGACGCTTATAGAGTTAAGAAAAGGACCAAATGGTAACAAGTATTTACTTCATATGTATTGTAAATATGACACCAGTATCTCACCTAAAATTTCCATTGATCTAATCAACTCAGGAGTTTCTGTAAAGGTGTGTCACCTTTCCCTTTTACGTATTCGTTTATAACTTAACTGTCAAAAGAACTGGTTTACTTCCAATCAATCTCGTGACAAAAGTCTTTCTACCACTTCGTATTTAGAACAGCAAAAATTGTGTTAGCCACTTCCTTGGTTGTACTCAAAGGCTAATAAGAATGGATCATTTTTCCTTGGTTGATAAGAATGGATCATTTTTATTTGGTTGATAAGAATTGATCGTTTTCCTTGGTTGATAAGAATTGATCATTTTTCTTTAGTTGATAAGAATTGACAATTTTTCCGTAGGTCTTGGTTTTAGCATCTGTGGTGGCATTGGCAATCAGAACATTCCCGGAGATGATGGAATTTTTGTGAGGGACATTGTCAGTGGAGGAACAGCTGACCTAGACGGCCATCTTAGCAATGGCGATCGTATCCTAGAGGTCTGTACGCTACAGTTCAGTATAATACAATACAATTTTCACTACTGTACAATGCCACATTTCTTTGTTGTCTGCCTTTTAGTGACCAGCAGTGTTACATAATCTACTGGGATGACCAGTCTATCCTGTATATGTTTGCATATCTTTATATACATAAATATGTGTGTGTGTGTGTGAGACATGGTGGCCGATTGGTTACAACGTTCGGCCTGTAATGAGGAGAGATTGGTTCGAATCTCGCCCTGGGCATGTACTGTGTAGGGACCTTGAGCAAGTCCTTCACTCACAGTTGTTCTACGTCATCGATGTTCTGTCGTATGGTCATGTGCACTTCTGGACTTTGGAAGGAGGGCAATATCAGTTGTATTGTATGCATTGAATATGTATGCATCCATTTGTATGGCACATTTAAGGAATCTGAAAAAGGTGCTGATACATGGTTATAAGGATCCTGAGTGGCCGAGTGGGTTGGTAGCCCGCAGGTCACCCCGGCACCCCGGGTTCGCTTCCCGGTCGGGTCGGTTTATCAGAGATTAATTTCTCGGATCTTTACTGCGGGTGGCTCGGTCGCATTATAAGCGTGGAGTACAATACAACACACAATACAACACATCACAATACAACTGGGGCGCGGTGGTTTAGGGGTATGTTCGGTGCCTTGCAGCTGGAGGGTTGCGGGTTCGAATCCACCTCAAAGTCGCCGCGTAGGGACCCTGGGCAAATCCTTCACTCGCAATTGCTCATGCGCTTCGGCGTGAAACTCCGATTCAGCTTTCGCGCAGTAGTCGGGAGCGCCTCTGAATGGGAAATCTGGTAGGGGCGCTATAACAAGTGTTCAAATACAATACAATACAATACAATATATGACTAGATGTTTACCATACTGCTGTGAGCGGCGCTATATAAGTTACTCATTACATTACATTACCAGTTATTTTAAACTGCTGTCTTGAACTGTTCCGTGTTACATAGGTGGCCCTACCTAGCGGGACTATGGTCCCTTTGGGCTCCTCCTTTTTGGTACCCATTGAATGTTATTTAGTTTAATCTATTACGATTCAATCTGTTCGATGTATATTTTGTGATTATGTTGTTACCTTTTTACGTTCTATGGTGCCAATAAACACATAAACACCTTATATGAGAGATAATTTCAGCAGTTTCACTCCACGGCTTTTATGGTTGGCTAAAGCAGTATTTATAACAAAGAATTGGATATTAATTTTGAGTTCATGTGTGTTGTCTTCCTGTTTTAGGTTAATGGATTCAGTCTCGAGAGTGTTACGCATGAGGTCGCAGTGGCGGCCATTAAAGCTACCGGTGATTTTGTCAAACTGTTGGTTGCCAAACCATTTGCCTCTTCTTTGATCAACTCTGAGGATTCGTTTCCTAAACATTCTACATCTTTTCCATCAGGTCGGTGTTAATTTAGTGCTACGTACAAGCTTTCACATTTATCAAAATTGTTATTATTGACAAAACATCTATAGGCAAGCGCTTCTGAGTAGTTACCTTGAAGGGGCGCTATATAAATTTTAGAATGAATGAATGAATGAAGCAGTTTAAGCGGACTACACTGTAATTACGGTATAATGTCTATTGTCTAGCCATAAATGCAGTAAAACTTCCCTATAATGTTCTCTGTGTCCTTCCTTTTGCTTCTCACTGACCAATTGGATTTCAATCTGGCTTATCACGTGGACTTTGATTTTGACAAATGTCTCATTGTTTTTCACATCACAATGATCTCACTTGAAGCGACTGTCAATTGCTGTCTTGTTATTATTATTATTATTAAGGAGTTTTTATATAGCGCCCCTTCAAGGTAATCTACTCAGAAGCGCTCCCAGTCCAACCACGGCTAAGCAAGACAGTCTTGAGTTTTACAAAGAAGGTAGTGGTGTGACCCATAGGCACTAGGCGGAGTGCAACAGGGAGCCCATTCCAGGTCTTGTGCATTATGGTAAGGGCAGTATAGAAGTCATTGATTAGTTTAGGTTTGTAGCCACATGCAATAATGAGTAATAGTGAATTTGTATATGTATGTGCCAAAGAGAATTGTGTGAAGGCAGTCGTGACTGTTCTCTTTAAATAATAGTGTACATGATCTTCTGAATCATTAGCAGGTTTTACGGTTTCATTTTTTTGGTGGAATATTTCGTAAAACAAACTTGTTATGGTTAAAATTTGATCTTTGTCAACCTAGTGTAAATTGATATTTAGTTTTGGTGGAACCCATCAGTCTGATGTTTGATAAACAGATTTTAAAAGATCAAAGAGCCTTAACCCTTTAACGACGAGCATGTACTAAAATGTATGGGAAACCAATGCAGCTCGTCGTTAAAGGGTTACTGCAAAATATTGTGACAGAGATATTTTGAAGACAATTGACCTATGTTTTGGGTGCAGCACCAACATCTGAAGCACCGCTGAGTCGCTCGGATGAAAGCATGGAAGTGCTGCCAGCATCTCAGCAGTTCTCACCTGCTGCTGCTGCTGCAACTTTGGATTCTCCTTGTGTTGCGAGATGCCAAGATGCCGCACAGTGTTCGGCGCCAAATGTCTCCATTGATGCCGCACTCTCAAGGTTTGCGCTAAGAACCTGTTTACTTTTGAAGCCATATAAAGTTGTAACAATGTTTGCCTAATGTTAAGGTCCTGTTCAAAATCTTCACTAAATTTGGGATCCATTATTATGGACATGTTTTATCAGAATTCGTGTTACAGCGAATAATGTTCTAGAGAGTTTTCTGTGTATCATCCTTATGAGTTAATAATGCTAATAGTTGTAATAACAATGACAATAATAATTGAATTTTAATAGCTAACTTCACAAGATCACTTTCTACAGCTTCATATGCCTGTACATATAATATTGTTTAGTAGTATATAATGGATGGATTTTGGGACATGGTGGTGTAGCGGTATGTTCTGTGCATTGTAACCAGAGGGTCGCCGGTTCAAATCGACCTCAAGTCACTGTGTAGCGGCCCTGGACAAGTTACTTACCCTACATAGTTGTCTGTGAGGAAGGAAACACAAAGCCATCTCACTCATCTCATCCCCAGGTGGCATAAAAAGCCAATGGACCTGCCTTTGGGCAGAGAACTCATCATCATCATCGTGGATGTATTTGCCTGGACATGGACATAATCCTGTATGAAGTGTCTCGCTGTCTTTCACATCAAAGGAGAAGCTTGCTCAATATCATTTTAAGTTTATAAAGGCATGAAGGTTTATCTTGAATTGAAGCATAATACACTTAGCATATCCATGTTGTAGAATGCCACGGAAGGTCATCTTACGGAAAGGAACATCTGGTCTTGGTTTCAACATTGTTGGTGGAGAGGACGGAACAGGAATATTCATTTCGTTCGTTCAGGATGGCGGAGTGGCTGATGCTAGTGGAGAACTCCAGCGAGGCGATCAGATACTAGCAGTACGAAGATTTATTTTCTACATAATTGTTGTTTGTGATATTCTGCACTGTATACATTTTCATGTACACACAACGTACATTATTGTATTTCAAATTCTGGTATACTTATCTATTGTTCTTCAGATTTTGATATACGGTATTACCATCAGGGATATCCTTCAAATCTTTTCATTCAGCTTTAAAACGTGGCTGGTGTAACACAAACTATTTGGATGGCAATACATTGGGAGTTCAAGTTGATGTATTTCTTTGTAAATATTGGCATAAATCTTAAAGTGCGAACTCCAGCAAGGCGATCAGGTTTATCTTTTTCTAGATCAAAGCAGCTGACTTGAATATTGATTCTAAGTCTTTTCTTTTGTTTTCATTTACTATGATATTAATTATTACTTAGGCTGTGGAGCGGACCAGAGACACATGTTTTTAAGACTTCATTTGAAGATGTAACAGGGCTGAAATTAATATTGTAGCTTGCGTGCATTATTGTGGACTTTTTAGTGTTTACTATGTGATTATTTATTTTTTGAGCACGACTGCCTAATTACAGGATATTAGCTGATGGTGTTTAGAAACTGTATGCCATGGTCAGTTTGACAATGTTAAACACCCTTACGATATTGCGACCCATGGAATCAAAACGAGTCAGATGTCAGCAATTTGCATTTCTAGGAAAACAGCAAACTATGATCAGAAGTCATTTTTGCTCATTTTCAGGTTTTAATGGAAATGGGTGAAAACATTTTTTTTGCATTTCTGATATCTCACATTTGATGAAATTCATTGTTTGAATGTGTATTTTCAGGATTTTGTACAGGGTATAGTTTTAATTTTTGTGATCATATATTAAAATCAATTAAAAAAATTCCCAAAATTAGACACAGTCATTCGTAACTTTGTCAAAAAGGAAGGTAGAACCAAAATTTTGGTGTCATTTTAAAGCAAAAAATGTGGTCTTGAAGAATATGTAAAATACTCATATTCTAAAATTTTCGACTTGTGACCCATTTTAATTCCTTGGGTCACATATATACGTATATATTTGCATATGTATTTATATATAAATTGTAGTTATTATAATTTAAATTTAAGTAGTTTTTAGTTAGAGGTATCTTGCTTTTAATGGCTTGTACAAATTATGTTAATAATTGACAGGTAAATGGAGTGAACCTTTGTAATGCAACTCATGAAGAGGCGGCTAGTGTTCTCAAGCGGAGTTCCAGCTGTGTAGACATGCTTGTCATCTACAATCCTGAAGGTATTAATTACTCAGACAGTTTTGTGTTGATTAATAACGGCCACAGTAGTTTGACCAGGGGCATAATGAATACATCATCCAACTTCAGTGATTCTTCTTGGTCACTGTGTGATTTGGATTTATAATATTTTTAATATAATATTATAATAATGCCCAGTACAATGGTACACTGGTGACTCTAATAGTTTATTGTGCATTGTTTTGCTAACTAATATGATAGTGTAGTTCTAAATGACATTTAGCATCACTTAGGCCAGCGAAGAAAGCGCCTATGGTTTGTTTAGCTCTTTGATCGGCAGTATATAAATGTCGAATGACAATTACTAATTGCAATTAATAGTAATACAAAGGCATGATTTAAGTGTTAGAAATTTATTGTTGAGTATATTTGTTGTTTTTATAACATGTTATATTTGTTTTGCAGTGTAGAGAATTAAGTCTAGTAAGATATAGAAATAAATATATGGCAACAGGTCGAATTAGTTAAGGAATTAAGGATGAGTTTTGTTTTGTATGTTTCAGAATATAACTGCTTTGAAGCAAAAATTCATGAATTGAGTCAACAACTGATGAATAATAATTTAGGAAACCTTAAGATGACAGAGAAAAGAACGCTATACGTACGGTGAGGCAAATGTATCTGCTTTTCTATTTCGTGAAGTCTAGTGTTGCAGTTAGAATTGTGAATTAGAATTATTAGAATTATGATAACAGTACTATAGAAGTTATTAGATTAGATTAGAATATAAGAGTTTAATACTATTTGTAGATAAAACTTTGATATCATGACCTGTAATCTTTACAGTGTCTTGTTAAATCTTCAGGCCATATCATAGTACCAGTATACGAATGTTATATCATGTACTGGCAAACCTTTGAGTAACAGTATTAATTACTGCCCGATGCCCGTACTCTGGTAATGCCAGTCTCAAACCTGGATAAAGAAGGAGGGCAACGTCAGTGACCCTGGCAGCCATAAAGTGTCTTTAAACACTGGAGAATACTACTACTGTTCATTACAAAATAATTATTTGGAAATGCTTCCATGCAGATCGTCATTTAGAGAATATTTGGATTTATGTATCTACGATGGTTTTAGGGCATTATTTGATTACGATCCAATGAAGGACAGTGATCTGCCAGGTCGAGGACTTTGCTTCCACTATGGTGACATTCTTCACGTAACAAATGCTAGCGATGAAGAATGGTGGCAAGCTTACAGACTGGTACCACGCTCTGATAATGGATTTGGCATAATTCCAAGCAAGAGCAGGTCAGTGTTGTGATCTCATAACTTCATCAATATTATGATTTATTTTAGATATTAGGCACGATAAAACTGTTATCCAGATCCCAGAATGATATTTGCAAATTCTTGTATCTGTGAGGTGGGGAGATGGTTGATAGGTAACATGCTGGCACGAAGATCAAATGGGTTCGATACCGGCTATCCATATAAGGTTGACGCATCCTTCCTGGACCACTCCTCAGGGGCGATGGTAAAATGAGCAGTAGGACAGATGGGTGCCTTGCAGGCTGCCATACAGTTGTTATCATTAATTTGTTATCATCTGTTACTATTATATCATGTAATCTTTCTGCATACTTGTCAGTTTGAATTAATAAAAGAATATTATTAAAAAAACAGTAAAAAATACAAAATGAATAGTAGCTGAATTGATGATGATTTGATATGGCATATCATGTCATTTTGGCTGTATGTGACCTGGTAGTTAATGAAATAGAATTAAGTTTTGTTTCAGTTTAACTTAAATATACTAATATGTGCTTTGCGTTTATTAATAAATTGTTTTCTAATTCTGTTCTCAGAGTTGAGAGGAAGGAAAGATCTCGTCTACGTAGTGTCACATTTTCCAACAAGGAGGCTGATTCCAAAGGGGTATGAATTTTGACTATTAGTGGCAAGTTTGTGTTGTTTGTTACCTTGCCTTGCCCAGCGTCATTTCATCTGTATCTTGTCCACTGTAACCTTATTCAATTAATGGGCTTCCTCTAGAGCTCCGTCTCCTACCTAGGAACTCTTCACCTGCATTTTATACCTCTCTGAAAACTATTCTTTTCAGCCGGGAGCGCCTCTGAGTAGATATCTTAAAGGGGCGCTATATCAAGTTTCATTGATTGATTGATTGATTGATTGATTGATTGAATACCATACGTGAATTAGAGTTGCTACATTAAGTTTTGGTTAACAATAGTTCATCATAATCATTAACTAAAACTCCACTATTTGTCTAATGCTGTTTTCCGTCTCTTAATCATTTGATTCATCAGTTTCTATTTTAATAGAAATCACAAACGTTTCCTCGTGAAATGAAGAAAAAGACGCTGTTTGCTCGTAAACTTTCACTGACGAAGAGCAAGGAGAAGAATGATTCTCAGCCTGCATCTGTGAGCAGCGAAAGCGGTAAATACCACCTTCCATAAACATTTGTAGCTGGTATTGTATGCAGAATTCCAACTGTAATTAGTAACTTCTATCATGCTGTTGTCTAATGCACAAGGCATCAACCGATGGCACACCAAAAATAAGCCATGATCAGGTCAAGCCGCAAGACTGAGAGGCAGCCTATGACAGATAAGAACGCAACCGCAACAAGGTCACAGTGGCTCTTACAATTGACAAATTATGCCATATGGTCTGTCTGTAATATACTGTAATATGTTGTAATGTAACAAAACATTTATAGTATAGTGCCATTCAAGCACTTACAAAAACTTGATAACTGATGACTGCTGCTCACTGTTGGTGTAAGCATACCACATAAAATGTGGTGTAATGTTGCGTTATATTTCTGATATTTGTGCAGAACGTGAGGGCCATCGTCATGATCAGCCATGGATAACTTCCTTTTAACAAGTTCATCTCTGGGATAATGGAAAACTATGGTAGCTCTGCCACTGTCGTTTTTGGGTGGTGCCTTTCCCAAGCCTGGATGAAGGAAGAGGACAATGCTAGTCATCTTTATTTTGACACAGCATCATTAAGCAGAAGCTACATGGACTCCGAAACTTGTTTTAGGATCCAAAAATATCAGTTCATTTCCTGTGTCCGTTTTGTGCTCACCTTAATCTAATGATTCTTATAGTATTATTATGACAAACCGCATGGCATACGTTAATGTTCGGCTGAAGTGAAACTGCTAAAAAAACGTGTTTTGTGTTTTTCAATTATTCAGTGAGCGAAGAAACCATTCCACCATCGTACGAACCAGTTATTCAGCGTGAATGTAAGTACCATTTTCTAAAAATAATAACATTAAATACTTTTTCATGACTCCATGTGTGACAGCTAATCCTCTTCATTATTTTAATAAAGTTACATTATGATCTGTATTGATCGAGCCAAAAGACCGTTATAAATTAACACAGTGTAGATTGATAGTTTAGTTGCTAATCATTATTAAACCATAACGTTAAGGCTTTAGTATGGATTTTCTTTTCTTTTTCGTAGTACAATATCCTCGACCGCTGATAATTTTGGGTCCACTGAAAGACCAGATAAACGACGGTCTCGTCTCAGAGTTTCCTGAAAGATTTGGTGTTTGCGTTCCTCGTAAGTAAGAGTTCTCGTTTTAGTTGAATCCTAAAGGAATTAATTAAAGTTTATTCATTTTATAAGCTACTTCGTATATTTTTCTGCAATTTTTTAACAGATTTGTACCAGGTACTGGTATACACCGTAATTTCTTCTTATTTGAGAACAAATAGACTTTCAGACTGATTAACATGATGGTCTGTTGGTAGCATGCTTGACCTGTAATCTAACAATTGCAGGTTTGACCCTGCAGAAGATACTCCATGAAACAAACCTGGACAAGTCTCACTGTCACCAAGCAGTACAGTTGGTCCCAGCATATGCCAGGAAGTAGACTGCAAGCCCAGCAATGCATTGGCCCGGTGTCCAGAACCTTGGATTTGTCCTGTCAACTCAACGTTTTAAGAGCACGATATGCACACCTCTCTACATTCCACTACACACAATCACACATGGAAGCATCACATTTTTTCTTTGTTTGAGCTACAGAATCGCTACAGAAATGTTATTCCAGACCTAATTTTTGTGCACGGCAAGCATTTAAGCACATTAATTTCTGTGTTTTGCATTTACCATACCGGTAATGGAACACAAATGATAAATTCCTTAATATTTATTCAGCATTTAATTGAATGGCGACTGAATGTTTATTGTGATTTCTCTGCCTGTTCTCAGATACAACAAGACCAATGCGTGCAGGTGAAGTTGATGGACGCGATTACCATTTCGTGTCATCACGAGAACAGATGGAACGCGACATTGAAAACAATCAGTTCATTGAAGCGGGACAGTACAATGGAAACCTCTATGGTACCCACCTGAAGTCTGTGATTGAGGTGGCTGAACAGGTATGGAAGGTCATCTGAGGTCATGCTTTGATAAAGGCACATATAGATGTAAAAAATGATTTGCTTCTGTTTGACTATTTTATTAGACCCGTTAGCAGATTTCATCCTAGTAATGCTGCAATAATTGGATTTAATTAGCATTATGTAACAATATTCATAACTTCAAATGGGGTTATTTATATGATTGTATTTTTGTTGTTCTTGTTGTTGTTATTATTAGACAACTTTGTTGGGCTGTAAATCAAAAACTTCAATACAAGTAAATTTAAGTAAAATGTTTTAAATATGTACTGTGATTCTATATTTTTAATTTCTTTGTGATGTTCGTTCATACATTCAGTAATGCTTGCTACCATAGCAAGCATAAAGTGTGTATGCATATATTTTTTTGCATAAACAACTTTCTGTATATAAATATTGTTAAAAGGCACTATATAAATGCTATGGTTACAGTTTACATGTTTGATATGTTTATATGTTTGATGCATAGATTCATTTAAGGGTGGCAGCTTGCTAATGTATTTGACTTTAGACCTCTGCATCTGATTTGATAACTTTTAACTGTTTAATATTTATTTTGTAGGGAAGGCACTGCATTCTCGACGTGAGCATAAAGGCGGTCCTGAGTCTCCAAGCGGCCAATCTCTATCCAATTGCTATCCTTGTTAAAGCCCTAGCGCCTCAAGTTATCATGCAAGTATTGACTTCCCACAAACTTGAATCTTGATTATGTTATTTTACAGTTTAAGATTATATTCTTTCTACATGATGGATAATTCGCTTATGTTTATTAGTATATTAATATCTTCAACACATGTGAATAAGCTGGTTCCCTGCATCTGGCTTTGGAATAGCACTTTAGAAATTTGGAGATCGCGATATTAACCTGTGTATTGTATATTGGCTTGTATATCATGATGACTCTTATGCAACTTGTATACCTGGTGTTATTGACAAGCATATTGTTCCTTCTGGTATATTGGTGCATTTGGAACAGTGGCTCACTATGCATTCATGCTGTTCCAGTTCCTGCTTGGTTTACAGTGATTTTGCTTTGTTTAGGCATTGGAACAAGCAATTTACAGAAGACGAGGCAAGAAAATCTTACGAACAGTCGCTTAAACTGGAGCAGGAATTTGGTGAACATTTTACAGGTTGGCTTTTGTGGTTAAATTCATTCATTCTTTCTGGGGACTTATATAGCGCCCATTTAAGAAACCTACTCAGGGGCGCTCCCAGCCCAGCCACGGCTAAAGAAAAAGACTTGAGTGATTTATAAAACCCACTTTCATTGGTCAGGGGTAACTGGCGCAGCTTCGACGGGAGGTCATTCCAGATGGAGGGACCTGCAACCAAGAAAGCTCGCCTAGTAGCCAAGTGAGCCTGTGGAACTAGGAGTTCCCCTCGTCATAGATAGAACCTTTAATTATCTTTTGAATTTGAGCTATATAAATTTCTAATTACAATTAAATTAGTGAAGATGATGAACCTAAAGATGGTTTAAGATGAGAAAGAATTAATTTTGGAAAGCAGAGCAGTCTCAACAAATCAAGGAAATGACCACTGATCTGGAAATCATTTTCCTTTGATGTCCCAAAGGTTTTGCATAGTTTGAAAAAAATGCAGCCTTAATTACTTTTACTTGATTTTCAGAATTGAAGTACATTTTCTTTAATATTATAATAATCCGTGTGATGAAACAATATTGACCTAACACAGCTGAGGAAAAGGTACTGTATGCAAACCAAAGATATGTAGCACTCGGACAAGATCAAGCAACTTGGAACGCTCCTGTAACGCACCATATCCTATGGTAACATAGCATAATACCACTGTGTTACCCTACTCTAGTGCATTTAAAAGCGATTGTAATGGAATTTGTTGATATGAGACCCTGAGTATGTTGTTCTATGGAGCTGCTTAAAGTTTACTTTTACACAGGATTAGGTTTGAATGCACGTTTGGTTGTGTTATGTATTTCTGTACCTTGATTTATAATGGTTTCCTTATCTGTAAATTTTCTTACATATTGGCAGCTATTATCTCTGGAAGCAACGTTGACGAAATCTACGACACCGTCAGAGATGTCATCTTCGACCAGTCAGGCACCGTTGTCTGGCTTTCAATCGGTAAACGAGACAGTTTCTAGTTTCAGGTATAAAAGTCGATTGAAGAAGTCTGCTGCAGAATAGAATGGAGGACAGAACGGAGCCATTTAGTTCGACATAAAATGCTTATTCCCTTAGTAGCAGTTAGTACGACATGCCTTCTAGTCGCATTCTGTAGTCGGTTAATCGTCATCAGTCATATTAAAACGTGCGTACCATCAAAATCTCCACACTTCTTAACAAATTGAGCCAGCGTAATCTGGTAATCATTTTCACAGTTTTGTTTGTTTGTTGATAAGCAAGTGTGTTTACAGTATTACAGTATTAAGGAATTTTTAGAACTGCACAACGGTTATCTGTTTTTCAAAAAGCCATGGTAAATTATTCCCAGTGGGATGACAATGACATTTTTTAGCTATTTTTAACTGCAGAAAAATGGTTTTACAGCTGTACAGATTCATTTAGAACTGCTTCTTTTGTTTACAACTGCACGCTAAAGCTAAAAAAAGCCCTGCAGTGTTAGCACTGTTTTTTATGTGTCACGCTTGCTTATCCACTTCTTTAGAAATACTTCAGAAAAGTTGAAGGATCTGAGGTGTAAAAATGACCACAGCCACCTAATGACTGCAGTAATCCTCCTCATCTACTGTGTCTACTTTCAATTGACACAATTCCATCTTTGTTTTTTTTCTTAAAGCAATTTAGAATGGTTTGGTTTTGGTGCACCATCAGTTGGTGTTTTGTGCATTAGTTTCTAATTAATGGTAATTTATAGTTAGTTACTGTTTGTGCCTGCTTTGTAGAACTTAATTTTGTGCTGAAGTTGGTTTGTGATACTCCTTCAACAATAGAATTGAAATATCAGGTGATGATGATATTTACATTTATACTCACAGTATTTTCATGCATGTTAGGTTGTATTATTTTTTCAAAAGTTTTGCAGAAGCAAAATATGTTGTATTTAAAATTTATTATGAATTGGCCTTTGCCTGGCCAGTGATAAGAAGAGCGCTCACTAACATGGAGAATTTCCCTTTATACGCTGTCTTACAAAGCATTACTTGATTTCTAGATTTCGTATGGTTTGACTATCATAGCCTATATAAAATGTTTATGTCTAAAGTGTGATATAATTTAACTTGGATGTCTGTTTTTTTGTTCTCAATCAAAACGGCTAAATCTGATGTTTGAAAGTCTGGACTTTAGTTACGCTTTTTGCATGTTAACTGTACTTTAGACATATGTACATTTAACTATAACAGTCTATACTTGAGGACCTTACGTGGGTTGCCCATTCAAACTGGCAGCAGTGGTGAAGGATTTTACCAAATAAAATCATTGAACATGAGCAGTTTTGTAGTTGTTTAAAAGTGTTTAGAAAAATCGTGTATGTGTGTACCAGGCCAGTATTAGTCTGCTGTCTGATGTAATCTGTTGACGTTTTGTTATAAAAAGCCAAAGCGTTTGTTGCATTTGCGCTTTTGTTCAAGCTGATGAACGTTGCTGCGAATACATTTTACGAATATTGATGTGTCTAGTCTAGTTTGTGTTGCATTTGCAAACATTACAGCTGTCTAGTCATGACAATGCTGCTGCTTAGTGTTGACGGCTAAAATTCACCATCTGTCCATATGAAAGCATTTGTATGAACCAGTATTAATGAACCAGTATTGAATTACTATAGAAACATCCACTAACTTATTTGGACTACGCACTCTCCAGATCAGAGCGGCGTAGGGAGCGTGTTTCCTTAACGGAAGCAAAACGGGTAAAACATGTTTTGTTTATTTCATATCCACTGTTTTGTCTGCCAATTTGTGTTTACTGTTCTTATATTCAACTTTCATTGCTTTCAAAATATTTTCTAAGCATTGTGAACAGTGGATTTTCCGTAAAGCATTCCAAGCTTTTGTAGTCTGAATATTTCTTTTTGTGTTTGAAATCTCTTATTAAAGAAATTAGATTTATTTATGAGACATTTTTACAGCTTTTATAATCAATTTATGTGTGTTATGGAATATAATGATTTCTAAACAGTTGGGTTTTGTGCTTATTTGTTGATTATTACTGCTATTTGTTTGGTACCCATAGATTAATATTTTGAGAGTTTTATTTAAATGCTGCTTTTGAGTTGCATGTGACATTTGGTTCGTATTAGCCAGTGATGAGCACAATAATATTTTGAAAATAGATTTCTATTTTCAAAATAGAAAATACTATTTTATTTTGTTTTTTCAAAATACTTTTTGAAAAGTATTTTGTAAAAGTATTTTTAGAATAGTTTTTAAAAGCATTTTTTAGAATACTTTAAAATACTTTTCTAAAGTACTTTTCAAAAACAAATTTAACAAACCTTCTGCCAGAATTATTATTGTAATGTTATAAGGCTTTTGAAAAGTATTTTATTTTGTGTTTTCAAGGTACTTTTGGAAAGTATTTTATTTTGTATTTTCAGGATATTTTGAAAAGTATATTGCCCATCACTGGGATTGGCTAGATAGACTCTGATGTATTTGGAAAGAACATAATTAGTCGAAATTCCTAGAACAGTTAAACAGATGAAAAAACCGTAGTGTATGTTACCTGTAGGCCTATCTTCAAAAGGCATACATACAGTCTGTCTTACTTTCTTTAAAAAATTAGTATCAAGGTAAAGATGATTCTGTATCGCCACCACTGATTGTCATTGGCCTTGATACTGTGGAATTGCCAAGAATAGTGATTAGCCTTGCTTCTGTGGAATCGCCAATGGTAGTCATTAACCTTGCCACTGCTGATCTGTGGCCTTCATAATGTTGCATCACAACTAGTAGTCTTTGGCCATGCTTCTGTGACTGGTTTATAGGCACTGTCCTTACCCCTACGGCAGCATATTCGTCACCATACTAGTCATTGTCCTTGCCGCAAAGGCTTAACCATTGGCCCATTAATCACTTAACCAGCAAGATGTGATCAAAGTTCGGTGAGTAGCCTACTGTGTTTACATCGGTTGTTTATCAGTCTTTCAACTTGTTCTGTGCTTTTAATACTCGTGCGTTTACTTGAGAAAGGAAGATGTTCTAAGCTCGGTTACTTTCTAGTATGATATGCTAATGATATCTCTTCGGTTTAACGTCTTGTAAATTTGCTGTGTTGACTTTGGGATTTACAGCTGTTGTATTTCCTCGTACGTTGGTCCTTGTCAATCGTGTTTGCTGTTGGCCAAACTTTCCAGCAGATTGTGAGGCTGTAATAATAATATTCTAAGTTATCTGTGTCTGATGATTTACTAGACGTCTGTATGTTGTATTTATTCTGATTTTAGCCACATGGTGAAGAGTCTCGTTTTTCGCTCGGAGATCCAATATCTTAACCATTAGGGCGTACCAGACCATAACTCCAACTAAATGTTGTACCAATAATCTGCAAAATGCCATACTTTAGACCCCTCCTCCCCCGTCTGCGTTTGTAAATATTTGGCGTTACCCTCCTCCCCCTTTGCGGACGTCCGCACTCCAACTGAGTACAAACGCCGATATTTAGTCTTCCCTGTAGATCTAGCATATTCTGACTGTGCTACGGGGTGGGGTCGTTGATATATGACCCATACGGCTAATTGGTACCCTAATGAGGATTCCTGGATTCAACGCCGTTCAGACTCAATTGCTGCTTTCGGGCTGAAGCTGATGTTTAAGGCACGGGCTGTATTGAACGGCGGTATGGAATGGCCTCCTCTTGAGCTGCGCCTGTTTCCTAGGTCGCTGTCTGTCACATTCTACAAGCGCTTGAAAACTGTTCTTTTTGACTGTGCTGGAGTCGGGAGCACCTCTGAGTAGTTTCCTTGAAGAGGTGCTATGTAAATACTTGAATGAATGAATGAACAACTGCTGGTCTGTACCAAATTTATATGCTGATTTGACCGCTCCTTTGCAGACGTTCGTAAGGAATGACTCCAACGGATTCGAACCATCAAGAGATTTTGTAGACGTGTACGTTCTCGTCTCATGTTCTCGTCTCTGCCAGATTAGTTGAACCCGATTTGTGCCGATAACTTGCCACCACTTGCAATGGTTACTTCCCGATTACCGACGCTGTGTCAAAGATGTTTAGCGTCATCCTCCTCTTTTATCTAGGCTTGGGATTGATACAATGATACCGCCGGCAAAGGGTAGTGGCGGATTTACATACCCACGAGCATGGGCGTGTTTGGGAGGTTTACGGGTTCAAACCCCCAAATAAATTGCCGAAAATGTGTTATATGCGAAATACAAAAAACTGAACTCTTTGCGACCATGTCCAATGGAACCCCCAAATTGCTTCCTGGCTAGTGGCTATGCGCTACCGCCCACGAGTTAGCTGTGATGTGCGCTGAGAAAATCCTGATACTACAGTAAGCAGTGGCACAGTGCGTGTGGGGCCATCTGCGCCCATTGAATGTGGAATGGATGACCGGACTGACTGCCAGCCGCTAGACTTCTTGACCGACTTAATTTTGCCGAGGATCTAAGCTTTTAGGACTGAGTTAGACTATGCAGTTTTATGATGCTTTCGCTTAAATGCTTGTTAGTTCCAGAGATGTTCATTTGTGTCTTACCTGTTTTAACGAAAAGTAAAATTTAATGTAGGATTTGAAAGCTGTGCAACTGCTGTATATTCATAATTTGTTAGTTAGGTGTTGTATAATTACTAGCGCACCTTTGTGTCCGCTGGAATAAACCTCTAACAGATAATTATAAGGGCCTACGTTTGTTGGGCCCAACCACAACTAACATAATTATAGCCTACACGTATGATGATGATGAGTTAATTCTCTGCCCGAAGGCAGGTCCATTGGCTTTTTTATGCCACCTGGGATGAGATGAGTGAGGTCGTTTTCCGTTGCCTTCCTCACAGACAATTCTGGGTGAGCAACTTGTCCAGGGTCGCTACGCAGTGGCTTGAGCTAGATTCTAACCTGCGACCCTCCGGTTACAAGGCACAGAGCATACCGCTACACGCCTACACCGCCGCATCCAACCCTACACCTGTACTGTACCTGTATTGTATGAATCTAACGTGAAACCGAATCTTCGCCTTATTAATTGCGTTCTGATTGATCGAGTATCTTGAATCAGGTGGATTTCTCGATAGGGCTGATGTAGGCCTACTTGAACGCCAAACAATGCAATGAGAGGTTTACGATTAGGCCTAGGCGCGCAGGCACCAAACATCTCGTCTACTAGGCCCTAATAATGTTTTGTTCACTTAGCTCTTGCTTTGTAGCGCCTCATTTTTTATTTAGGCTTTTGAGAGGATTTTGAAAGGCGATATATAAATTTATGATCAGATCATCAGAAGGAAACAGAGGCGTAGAGAGGAGGTTTTTTTGCTTTTTGGGGAGGGGTTGCAGCATTGGATATGGTCGCAAAAGTTAAGTTAGGGGTCATTGCATAATAACGTAACGCCGAAAATGACCGTTTTGGACCCACCCACCCACCCTGTAACGCTTCGTAACGTTTCCCTAGACCCACCCACCCACCCACCCCAGCGTTACGTAATTAGGGGTCATCCATTAATTATGTCAACAAAATAGGGGAGAGGGGTTTGGAAAAGTTTGACAGTTGTTGACAGGGGGGAGGGGGTTTGGCCCAAGTTGACGTCAACAAATTTTTGGAATAAATCACCAAAAATATGGTAATTAAATGACTAAAAAAAAAAAAGGTCATCAGGAAAAATTGTCTAAAAAAGGTCAGGGGGGGGGTTCTGGGATTGTTGACATAATTTTTGGGGGTCCGTCAATGTTTGACAGTTGTTGACAAGGGTGGGGAGGGGGTCAAAAAAGGCCTAAAATTTGTTGACATAATTAATGGACGACCCCTTATTGGTACGAAAAATTATCTCAGATTTACTATGTGAAAGCGCAAATGATTCATATTTTATAGCGAATTTTATATGGTATGTGAATTTGACATAGAGTCTAATGTTTCATTCATATAAATGACAGTCATGTTTGAAATGCAATTTTTTTTAAGATTTAGCCTACGTTAAGAGTTAAAAGTTTTACACACTGCTGAAAAGTGTCATGGACTAAATTGCTTATTATTAATTAATAAAAAGTAAGATGAACTTATTTGCTTAGTCTTAGCACTTCGATAATTATTAATACAAATATCACCCCGTTTTTGTCGGGCATAGGGTTGCCACCCGTCCCGACTTTGTCGGGACAGTCCCGACTTTGTCGGGACAGTCCCGATTTCGAGGCAAATGTCCCGTGTCCCGACTTGACCTAGTCGGGACAGCGAAATGTCCCGACTTTCAGATGTGTGACCAAAACTAACAAAAGTTGTGACTTAAAACACAATACCCGTATTAACTACTGCTAATTGTTCTTCGATTAGTGACGGAGATGATATCTTTACAACGAGTTTACTTACTTTCGAGCAGTTTTCGAGCAGTTTTGCCTTTTAAATGAGCTGAAAAGCAAAAAAAAAGGTCATCCGGAAAAATTGCATGATTGTAACTCGTGAGCATCGTCGTCGATGACTACGAGAAAGTTGCGTCCCGACTTCCTAGTTCGAAAAGGTGGCAACCCTAGTCGGGCATCAATTTTAAAATGTTTGAAATTCGTGTCCACGAAGTAAAATATGCTTTAAAGTGGTTGTGCGAGGTCAGGAATCCAAGGAGAATTACCACGTTGTTCCGGCGGTAAAACTATGAAAGATCCAAACAATTCGAACAGCGTTACCAGTCTACACAAACGGGAGAACAGATATGTTGATCTGAACTTCCGCTGGTACCTGCTACCGGATCTTCTTCGGCTACTTCGGCACCTGTCGGTATTGGATCCTTCGGCGGCAGTTTATTAAACACTAACTTAGTGTTGATTTATACTACTGCGTGTTTGAGTTAAGTTTTAAATCAATGGCACGAAGTTTTAACTTCGATCACATCGTGTCTAAGGTGTCATTCGATGTTAATTTAAAATTCATTTATTACTAAACTGTTGGTAAAAGCGTTACGTAACGTTCAGCTCGACCCACCCACCCACCCTCGTAACGTTTCGTAACGTTTTCAAGGACCCCACCCACCCACCCACCCTGGAGCGTTACGTAATTATGCAATGACCCCTTATTTGTATTTAGCACGTGAAAGCATGCAAACAATTTCGGCAATTTATTTGGGGCGGGGGGGTTGAACCCGTAAACCCCTCTAAATACGCCCATGAAAGCAAAGACCAACGGCCGTGTGAAAATAATATTATGACCGTTTTGACTAGGCTAAGGCTAGGCTAAGGCCAACGCGCAGATGATTCGTGTCATACCACGTGCATGCCTTTGTACAATTTCGACCAATTTGTTTTCCTTCTTTTTGTTTTTTTTCTGGTTCAATATGTTGGATCGATTGCCCTGATAATGATTTAAGCCTAAAGACTTTACCAAAGCCATGCCTGGCTATTGGCTATGCTAGCATGGCCTTGCATTAGGCAGACACTTCTCCGTTTTCGAAGCTGTTAAGTAGGCCTGCGTGTATTGGCGACGTTGCGTCCTGTATAGTGGCTGTAATCCTATTTGAACATTGGCATCTTGAATGTCAGATGGAGTTCCACTTTCTATAGCCGATGAGTTCCACAGATTCAAGATTCAGTTGAACTTCCGTACTGCATTCATTGTCGAGGTGCATACGTACTTGCTTGCATACATATGCGTGCATACATACATGCACACATACATACACATACATATTACATGCAATGCCATGCATGCATACATGTATGCATTATACATAAATACACAAATACATATACATACGGACACATATACATACACTCACACACATATATATATATACACATACCCACGTACACACATGAATACATACACACAGGACGAACAGTCCTACTCAGACTTCATTTACAACTGCAGATTGTTTAGAGTTTAAGTGTTCAAAGATCTCTTAGTCCGGCGCTCTATATAGTCTACTGCTATAGGCCTAGTAAGCCTAACATATATAATTATGCGGCTTTTTTTATGCCCCATTTTAGTGAACCAAAAATTGCAGAAACTGCAGCGTTAATACGAATACAAGCTGTCATCCGTCCGTACTACCGCCCATTGCTCGTATATATATATATATATATATATATATATATATATATATATATATATATATATATATATATATATATATATATATATATATATATATATATGCATGCATGTATGTACATGTATGTACATACGTATGCATATATCTGTTCGTATGCATACATAATGTAATAATGTAAGTATGTATTCAGGCCTGTGGTGACGGGTAGCAACCCCAACTCTGTGGCGTAGTTGCAACGTTTCTTTCTCCCCCCCACAGGAGATGCGCGGACGTACTGGTTCAAGTCTTTACCAGAAGGCGAGCACCAATACCTCTGAATGTTCTCGCAGGTTCGACTCCCGTGGTCTGTCAGGAGGTTCTAGCATTCACGCATCGAATAGGAAAAGCCTTTATGTGTTTTCCGTAACGACACAAGCTCTTTAATGTATCAATCTTTTATTCACCAAATATTGTAGCACAGAAAAAAAGGTAAAAGACAGGGATACAGCATTCTCAGAACAGCAGACCTGTCTGTAGTACTCTGTACTATACTAATTAGAAATATTACATAGTCCAAGTTTAATTACTACAAATTATATTATGTGCATAGGAGATCACACACAAAATTTACAACAGTGTTCCGTATAACTGGGCCTCTTCGAAAGATGACGCTAACGACGAAACAACAAGTTCTCAACCGACCTTAACCGCATCTCCTACATCTTACACGAACTGACGAAATTATTAAACTACTGTAGGCAATTACTCAACAGCGCCCTACACTATAGCATTCGGCGTTTGAGTTCAGCAACTGGCGATCGTCCGTTTTCTGACTAATGACGCCTCAATACTGATTCACTACTGACTACTTTGATCTCATCTTTTACTCATTCTCGGATGACTCTGGAGTCTCTGGTTACTGTCTTTTACTAGGTCCCCTTTTATGCCCGTCTTTGGCCCCTAAATACGCCCGGTATGAGAAATCTAACACAACAGTGCTCGGTACATCTTCATCGCCCATCACCGTATAATGTTAACCTTCGGTACCAACTTATAGAAATTGAACCGGTACCGTACATGGTTTAGGCCTGGTACCAATCATGAATCGGTACCGGTACGGATACACGACAGAACTCGGTACCAATTTTTACCAGAACACAGCTGGTCATCAACAGGAAAGGCCCGGTACAACCGTACAATAATCAAGTTGATACCGCTCAAAATACATGGATCAACCCGGTACGAAATCTGGCAACAATATTGTATTGTATTGTATTGTATCTGTGCATTTATAAAGCGCCTCTAGCAGTAATGACTATTCAGAAGCGCTTCCAGCGTGAGAACTCCGAGGAAACAAAAGTTTTCTATATACCAACTAACCGCACGGGATTAGCCCAGCACACCGACTAAACTGGTACCGCACTATCAATCAATCAATCAATCAATCAATCAATCAATCAATCAATCAATCAATCAATCAATCAATCAATCAATCAATCGATATTCGTTTAGGCCTATTTCCAATCACAGAGTGTCAAAGACGCATTTCTGCTTACAAGTTAATATAGTTATATCGGTTACTTTTTATCAAATCAATTCGTTATATTATGGCTGATTAAGAGAAAATGTAGACCGTGTTAGAGGTTAGGGCCTATAGTTAGTTAGGATAGATTTTGGAAGAAGACTAAGTGACCTAACTAACTGTAGCTGCACCCAATAACCTTGCATATAAATTATTGTGTGTATACATGTATGTATGCATGTGTGTAGGCCTATGTTTACATCTATGTATAGACTTAACTAGATATTATTGCATTGCTATTAGCCTATTAGGCCTATATTACAAAGTCTAGATCTAAACTATATTGCCCGTAACCTGAAATCCTTAACTTCTTGACTGCTGTGACCTCCGTGGGTTCATCCAGGATTCGAACTTGGGCAACTTTCTAATCTGTGAGATTCAGAGCCTAATGCTCCGGTCACAATAATATTATTGAGAGGGGTCAATCCGCCAAGTTCAGACGGACGTGTGCGTCTTTTAAAACCACTCCTCCCGCTGCAGGGTCAATCCATGTACCCCATGAACTGTTTTAATGCAAAATCCACCAATGGTTCAGTGTACTGCTGTGGCCCGTGGGGACATAGGCCTAGAGCCTTCTGAACTCAGATTTCGCTCAGAGTCCAGCTGGTCCAAAACCCGAATCTGCTTCACGTGCAAGCGTCACAAAACAGCTGATGCAAGAGAGCCACCTACACGTAGGGTATGGTGTTCTAAGACGCCCCCTGGGGCATCTGAGAACACTGAACCCTAACTAGTTTCACGTGTCTCTCCTTAACTCCTTAATATTACTCATGACCAACACTGTCAGCGTCTCTGTGTCTTCCTCTCTGTTTCTATCGCTCTATCTGTCTTTCTTTCTTTCTCTGTCTCTGCCTACATGTCTCTGTCTAAGCCTCTCTGTCTCCTCTGTTTATGTCCATATGTGCCACTCTCTGTCTGTCTGCCTGCCAGTCTGCCTCTCTGTCTGTCTGTCTGCCTGTCTGTCTGTCTGCCTCTCTGTCTGTCTGTCTGCCTGCCTGCCTCTCTGTCTGTCTGTCTGCCTGCCTCTCTGTCTGTCGTCTGTCTGTCTGTCTGCCTGCCTCTCTGTCTGTCTGTCTGTCTGTCTGTCTGCCTGTCTGCCTCTCTGTCTGTCTGTCTGTCTGCCTGCCTCTCTGTCAGTCTGTCTGCCTGCCTCTCTGTCTGTCGTCTGTCTGTCTGTCTGCCTGCCTGCCTCTCTGTCTGTCTGTCTGTCTGTCTGCCTGCCTGTCTGTCTGTCTGCCTCTTTGTCTGTCTGTCTGCCTGTCTGCCTGTCTGTCTGTCTGCCTGTCTGTCTGTCTGTTTGTCTGTCTGTCTGACAGTCTGTCTCTTTCTTCCTTGTTGTTATTTATGTCTCTGAGCACAGCATCTGACTGAATAATTAGACCATTCTAGTTGTTTATTGGGCAAAAACATCTTTCGTGTCCTGCGAAAATAAGGCGAATTGCCGGACCTCGCTCACTGTAATAAAAGTGGCGCCATATCAATGTCCGTTTACATATCATTGCAATTTCATTACAACTGTTAGATGCATGACCATGCAAGACAACAACAGTAGATAGGTTTTTCATTCATTCAGCCATTCATATCGAACATTTATATAGCACCCCTTTAAGAAAACTTCTCAGAGGCGCTCCCAACTCCAGCACGGCTATAAGAACAGTCTTAAGGTGAGAAAGGACATAGGAGAGAAGGTCCTAGCGAAGGGGCGTGGAGACCATTCCAGGTCTTTTCCTTTTCGATCCGTGGACGTCCGGTATGCGCCGCGTAGGAAACCTTGCATCATCTGCAGTGGAGGCGCCAGGATTTCAGGTTTGGGGGGCTACATCTCCAAGCCCTTCCCTTTTGTGATTTGCAGTGATTTCCCACTTGGGGGGCGTTGAGCGCAGTTAGGGGAAGCCTTTCGAGGAATTTACAAGTTCCAGTCAAAGAGTGCTTGGAACTTAGGTCCCTTAATCGGGGGCAATGACTTCATTGAAAATAAACACCCAAACACATCTGCGATTGACCGGTGCTCCGGGACACAACGATTAAGGAGCTATTGGTCTACTTAACACAGGACCTTAATGCCAATAAAATTGACAAGGTCGATGAAGATAAAACAAATACTATACTAGCAAACAGTTAAATAAACCCACAGGCCTATAGTGTCCGTTTTCAGAAATAAAATACAATGTTCTAACAACTAAATAAGAGGCAATTTCAATTACAACGCAGCGCTCGTGAATAAGCTGGTGCCCTGCGCTTGGCTCTCGAGTTGCGCTTTAGGAGTTTGGAGGTTACGATTACGATAGCGATGTAAACTTGTTACTTGCCAAGTAGGCCTACCTTTGTCCAAGCAACACCCAAACGGCGTCTGAATCTCCCATGTAGTCTACAAAGATGACGGTAGAGAAGGCAATGGATAGCAATAGGTTTACCGGAGCGACAGGCAGTGGGAATTGACTGATGAGGAAGGAGGTAGGAGCGAGGATGGTCGAAGTCAGTCGTCGATCGCAGACATTTCTGATCGGCGGTGCATCAGGAGTGTCGCCGGGCCTGGAAGGGCAGAAGGTGCAGAAGGCCTCGCGGTCCGACTGCTGTAGTTCCCAACATTCATGATGATGATGAGGTTGTTAGGCTACGTGGCGATGCAAATGGCGTCGAACATGTCACCTCAGGCAGGGGCAAGACGGTCTGGCGGACGAAGAAGCGATCGGCGAGGGAACCACTCTCTCGTCAATAGGCGAACGGAGGCAGCGAGAGGCACGTATTTGCCGGATTCAAAACCTCCGGTCTCTCCAACAAGTTACAGAGGTCCACCAAGTCGACCAGCGAAGAAAGAAACTGTAATGAAGTCCGTGTTGGTTGATGATCGGCTGCCTTCGCGAATGACCTGCCGATCGACCGCTAAGGTGCGGTCTAACCCGGTTCTTCACCAAGTTTTTGCGTTGCTCGGTCGCCCGAATCTTGCGGAATTGTCGACCGATGACAGATACGAACACGATTTCGCAGAGATGCTTTATTTCACCCGAACACGCGTACAGCAGACAATTAAGATACAATCTATCTACTATGCTTAATAGTCTAGTTTATATAGAGAATTAACAGCCGGTGGTCTAATTACAGATCCAGGGTAGCGTCGACAGAGAACTAGCGATAATATTTTGGTCTGGTATCTATATTTTGGTCTAGTATCTGGTGAAGCACGTACTGTAAGGGTTGTACAGGGTTTCTTTCTTCCTCGGGTCCTATATAGGCCAGCCCACTCAATCGATCCATAGTCTACTCGGCTCACTGCTCGTATTAATCTATCTGTCTGTTTGTCAGTCTGTCTGTATTTCTGTTTGTCGGTATATCTTTCTGTTAATCTGTCTCTTGTTATTCCCAATGTGGGTCTACACTCTACACACTATCAATGGTTAAATTCAGCCGGGCCCCGCAGGTTCTGAGAAGAGAACTGGCACCTCTGATTTGCATGGGATCCGCAACCTGAACTCAGATTCGCCACCAAAGAAAGAAGACATGTCACCGAAATATTCTTTCGATTACAAAAATCGACGACATGCAATATGTTTCATATATTTTATATGTAGTCCAATAGCCAATAATGAATATCGGTTATAAATTTGCCAAAGAGCCTTAATGAAATAATCGGTCTCATAATCGGTATCGGCTATTTTAATAATTGGCCGTACGATGTATCGGCATGATCGATAAAAAGTGATATAGGTAGGCTACAGCTCTAATAATTATACATGCATACAAATCTCGAAATGTGACAATTTGGGAAAACTTGGTAATGCCGTGTAACCTTCAAGAAATTCTGATTAGCATGATTCTGTTGTCTGCGCATTCGGCAAAGGATCTTTCAATCCGCTTGGGACTACACTAGAGCTGTACCGATAGCGCTTTTGGCCGATTATACCGATACCGATTAAATTATAACACAATTTTGACATCGGCACCGATTAACCGATTATTTCTGCCGATACCCGATTATACCTATTGTTCTAATAATCGGCCCGATTACGCGTATGGCCGTTTAATCGGTACAACTCTAAACTACACCCTGAAGAACGCAAACTATTGTTAATGGAAAGTTGGAAACAACAATGACTGTTGATGATGAATTGTGGATTCGGTGTTAAACGAGTGGTAGAGTTCTCACGGTGCAGACTAGTCGTGTCCTCGCCTTCTAATAACAATCAGGCTCGGGTTCTGTGATTATCACTGTGTACGTTGGTACCTTGAGGAAGTCATTCACAAAAATTACCTATAGTGCTTTCTCTGTGTTAGCGAACTCAGTTGATCGTGGTCCTGTCCACAATGTGACTCCACACACTGGTTTAGCACATAGTAGGATGCCAGTACGTGTTAATTCGCCAGTATGCTTCGTGAATTTATGTCAGTCTAATCTAATAACTTGTATAGAGCCACTAAAATATGCTAATGCATCAACCGATGGCTGTAACAGTTGTTAAGCAAGCTGAGTGCGTATGCCAAATCCCGTGGCGAGTCCACTTAAAAGCCAAGAGAAACTCAAGCATTGTGGTTAACTATTGGCCCTATAAAAAATATGATGATGATGAGTTCTCTGCCCGAAGACAGGCCCGTTGGCTTTTATGCCACCCTGGAATGAGATGAGTGAGATGATTTCCCGTTTCCTTCCTCACAGACAATTATGGGCGAGCAACTTGTCCAGGTCGATACGCAGTGGCTTGAGGTTGATTCGAACCTGTGACTCTCCGGTTACAAGGCACAAAACACCGCTACACCACCGCGTCCCATATATAAAATATAACAAATTTAATTAATATAGAATCCAACTGAAACGCATTAATAAAAGATATGATAGGCCCCTATATATACCAAATGAACGAAGCACGGATAACTCTGGATGAGTAAAAGCGTTAGATGAAGGCGAAAGAATGGGAAAATTGATTTGCGACAAACAACAAGCCGAGAAATTGCGCAGGGCCCAATAATAATAATAGTATTATATAGTATAGTAATAGACCAATTTTATAGCATAATAATCCATCCATTCGAGCGAACATTGTGAGATCTATCAGAGACACACGTGAACAATATATAGTTAAATATGTATTTGTGCGCATATATGTGGAGGCCTATATAATATATATATATACATATATATATATACAAACATATATATACACACATATGTGTGTAATGTGGTATATATGCACAATGGTTTGCACATATGGTGTATATGTCTGTATTATATCTGTCTGTGGCATGCATGTATATGTTTGTTGTGCACGTATATGTTGGCATATGTGCATGCATTGTGTATATATATGATATATGCACATATGTGTGTATATATATATATATGTATAGTTGCATACATGACATGGATGCATGTGTGTTGTGCATACGAGTGGCGTGTATGTGTGTATGAGTGCATGTATATATATATATGTTTGTTTATACATATGCGGATGTGTATGTGTTTCTGGATGTGTATGTGTGTGTTTGGACGTACAAGTGTGTTTGTTGGTGGTTTGAATGTGTGTGTAGGTATGCGTGTATGTGTGTGTGGGTGTATACGTGACACCTTCCATTTCAATCATTACAATTGCCATAGACTATAGAGCGTGTGCCCTATGTCGACAGTTTAACTGGTAACTGTGTCTCCTGAGTGTGCATGGGTTCACTGGCGGAGGCGGTGGGGCAGCGGTGGGGCAGTCTTGCCAGTAATGTGGAACCCAGGACGTCGGTTAAAAATTTTCAGCCTTAGTTTGTGGAACAAAGTTCGGATTCGTTTAACCATTCACCAGCAGCAGCAACAGTAGCATCTACAGCTACGGCCTCGAATGAAGGCATGAACAAACGGACGAGTTTACGGCTCGACGTTTCTAAACGACTTCTCTGAATCCTACAAGTGGACTGCAGAGTCACTGTCTGTCATGCAAGAATTACAGACCGTTGGCCTTGATAGGAGCAGAAGACCTGCAGGCCTATATAGGCCTATAAAAGGCCCGCTAAGAAGACTGTTAAACAAGTTTAATTAAGGTAGGCCTACAGTAATCGTCAGAATTTGTACTTCACCGTCTTCTGAACAGAAAAGGTTCGTTGTTTAGGTGCTCTGCTTGAAGGTGTTTAGTTCTGTGTTTGTGAAATGACCGTGTCAAAGCAATGTTAAATATTCCGTTGATTAAATTTCATAGCATATGGACTCATGTAGAAGTGCTAGATGCTATTTTCTGTTTCAACATAGGCTATGCTCTGTAAACACGTTTAACGAAAGCAATTGAATTATGTCGTGGGACCGCTTGATAGAAAACCGAAATTCAGGCATCGGAGAGTTTGTTTAGCTGTTTGTTCAGTTATATTAGTTCGGTCTAAATTAACATTAAGTCTTATTGTCATATATACTGCATTCTAAACGCACGTTTCATTTTCATATTCGCTATAGTCTGAGTCACGGAACAGTATATTCTAAGTTCTAATAACCCAATCCTGTATAACATGGATGCTGGATTAAATGAACTACAATCTTATATATAGGCATTGTTGTTATAATTTTTAATATTATCATTATCACAGTGTGATTCTCCTTACAGATTTTATTTTAGTTATAGTTACAGTTATAGTTAATGGTTTTTTATTTTAGTTATAGTTATAGTTATAGTTAGTATTATTTTTTAGTTATAGTTATAGTTATAGTTAATGGACTTTTATTTTAGTTAATTTTAGTTACTACCTAGTTACAATAATTAAGGCTATGAGCAAAATTGTGCGTATTAACACGCTGTTTCACAATTTGCTGAGAGCTTTGACAGCCTTTGAAGCATGGGTGCATTCAGCTTCATGAATACACGAGTTTCCAAAGTAACTGACAATTTGCATAATAAAAATGTCGCATTTTTCGTTCTTTTTTATATCGAATCGTCCAAATTGCACTTCCTATTTTAATTTTTTTGTATTAACGAAAATAAAGATGAATTTTCGTTATTGTTATTTTCGTTATAGTTATAGTTATCGTTAACGAAATCATTTTATTTTCGTTAACGAACATTTTCGTTATCGTTATCGTTAACGAGAATCACACTGCATTATCATTATTAATATCATCATCATCATCATCATCACCATCATCATCACGCATTTATTAAGTGCCACAATCTAATGGCCAAGCATCAATCGATGGCCCTGAGCAATTGTCAGAGAAGGACTTGCTCAAGGTCCCTGCACAGTAACTGTCTCAATGGAGGTTCGAACCAGTGATATTTTCGTGAATAAGAAGTAGAATAAGAATAATAATTATTGGATTTTCGTTCAGCAGAAGTAGAAGTAGAATAAAAATTATTTTAAGAACGAGAATAGAATAAGAAGTGAAATTAAGACCTTCAGAAGTGAATAAGAATAAGAAGCATAATTATTTTAAGAACGAAAATTAAGAGACTTCTAATTTTTAGGTGCCATGTTTTATTACTTTGATGAAGTAGGTCCCTCACAGAACAGTAGAAGGTCATTATACCTGTATTCCTGAGTGTTGGGGGGGGTCATATAGCTTTAAACTGGGTTAAACCGGCCTTAGGGCTTAGGGGCTAATAATATGCAAATGCCGGCCATTGCCGGGTAAATGCAGCTATTGTGCAGGGCCGAGGGGTTGTCACCGGCCCTCTGAGGGAGCCAGCCATAGGCCGGCAGACCAGAGGAGTGAGGTAAGATGTCATTGGCCAGTGGGAAGAGCCAGAGGTCAGACACATGTGACTCAAGAAAGGTAGGCCACGGACAAGGGAGAATCCTTCTTGCCGTGGCTGGTTGTGAAGGAGAGTGGTCGTCTCTGGTGTAGAGAATAGCGTAGAACTGCCGTCCGAGAGAGAAAGCAAGGGAAGGGTCTGACCAGGGCCTATATCAAGGATGAAAATATATACTAGGCTAGAAGATTTTCTGTAGTAATATCTAAGGTGATATTGGTATTTGGACGGCAGAGAGGGCCAAGTTCAAGGAAACGGTCCACCTTGTTTGACCTGAGGTCAAATCGGCCTCAGAGTTGTTTGAATTGGCAGGAAGGCCTCTTGGGCCCTTAGTGATATTCTTTGTGTGACCTTCATCTGGCCAACTCAGCTTTAGTGAGTACACTGACCGTACACTGTTGGTTGAAAGATGAGACGCCGAGGGAGAGGACTCACTCCCAACCCTCATTTGCGGAGGCTAAGAAAATGAAGTCGCTAACATTTTATACATATGGCTGCTTCAGGGTTAACTTAAGGGACTGTTCTTCTTTCTCCTCCTATTTAATATTCTCTGTGCATGAGGGAAATGGTTTAAAGGTTTTGTTCATATCTCTAATCTTGACAAGTTGTAAAAGTAAAATTGATTGATTAAAGAATAAATATTATTATTATTATTATTATTATTATTATTATTATTATTATTATTATTATTATTATTAATATTATTATTATTATTATTATGTGTTAACCTGAACTAGAAGTAAAATTATTTGAGAACTAGAAGTAGAAGGAGAAGTAAAATTGCTTCAACAGAAGTGAATAAGAACTAGAAGTAAAATTAATTGAGAACTAGAAGTAGAAGGAGAAGTAAAATCGCTTCAGCAGAAGTGAATAAGAACTAGAAGTAAAATTAATCAAAGAACTAAAATATCACTGGTTCGAACCGATACACTCCGCGTTACAAGGCAAGCACTCTAACCAATCGGCCACCGTGTCCCACAATAGTAGAAGGCAATAGAAGAAATAGTAGTATATTCACGCACTTAACTACACACGGTTTAGTAAACGGAGCCAGATTTATAATAGGGGCCGTCCATAAATGACGTCACGCTATTTTGGCCGATTTTTGACCCCCTCCCCCCTCGTCACACTTCGTCACAAAAGGTAACACCCCCTTGAAAAATGACGTCACAAAGCTCTGACCCCCCTACAACTAAATTTCCATTTGATAATAAAACATGTTTCAAGTCACATTTATTGGCATTGTAATAAGTATTTAAAAATCTGATGGTGAAAAATATTTAAATAATTAGAAAATTATTAATAATGGTGCCCATATACATTAAAATAATCAAAAAATTATGAAAATTTTAATACTCAAAATTAGTGCTGTTATTTTAAACTTAAAATGTTGTTAATTGTTAAATTTAATTACACAGACCTGATGTGACGTCACACTTCGCTGACCCCCCCTCCCCCACGTCACACATCGTCACAAATTTCCGACCCCTCCCCCTAGGTGCGTGACGTCATTTATGGACGGCCCCTAGGAAGCATTCAACATAAAATATTATAATATGAAGTGTGTATTATTGAAGGTTGCCATTGAAACTATGGATGGTAAAACGCAGAGCAGGCATCCAGTGGACAAAGGCTGGGCGTGGATGATTTGCTTTGGTGAGTGGACATCATGAAAATGTCTATACGTGTACGATGGTAGATAGGCCTATACACTTAAACAGTATTAACGTTATATATGCCAATGCAGTGGCGTCTAACTTCCACCTGGAATGGGAGAAAAGAACACTCTTTCCGACTTATATAAGAGACTCAGAAGTCACCAAGACCTGTAATTTAATATGAGTTAACCCCACCCAACTTCTGGCGACCATGGGAGATCGTTCTCCCAACACCCGGGCCATTGGCAGACGCCAATTAGCAATGAGAAAAGGTAAATAGGCCTTTCTTCATGCAACAAGTGTTATACGATTAGCCTACAATTTTCTGATTGACACCGTTGCGATTTGTGCAGGTTTTGGTGATACATTGAATGCAAATGCAAGTTTCTCAATTAGTCATTTAGGGCTATCTTGTATTCCAGATGTAGTGTAAACATTAAAATATTGATATGCGTTCTGGCAGGAATTAGTTATAATGTCAAGACAGAGAGGAGAAAAAGGATAAAGAGGAACGAGAGACGGACAGACAGACAAACAGACAGACAGACAGACAGACAGATAGACAGACAGAGACAGACAGCCAGATAGACAGACAGAGACAGACAGACAGAGACAGACAGACAGACAGATATCCAGAAAGAGTGACAGTGATTGAGACATAGATAGATAGATACGGACTCTCTTTGTGATGGATGCAAGATGCTTGATTCAGATTCTGATGCTGCTCTGCATTTGCAGGTACTATGATGGTCAACTTCTATGTGACCGGAGGAATACGAATCGTTGGTCTGTTGTTCATCGAAATCGTTGAATACTACGGCGCAGACAATGCACTGGCTTCCATGGTCATGGCGCTGCTATCTGCCGGATTCGCCATCTGTTGTGAGTCTCCCTATTATTCTGTTAACCAGAGTGAGTATGTATGTATGTATGTATGTATGTATGTATGTATGTATGTATGTATGTATGTATGTATGTATGTATGTATGTATGTATGTATGTATGTATGTATGTATGTATGTATGTATGTATGTATGTATGTATGTATGTATGTATGTATGTATGTATGTATGTATGTATGTATGTATATATGTATGTATGTATGTATGTATGTATGTATGTATGTATGTATGTATGTATGTATGTATGTATGTGTATGTATGTATGTAATAATATTTTCGTTTATTGAACCAATCCGGTTGACAAACATCCACCGGTTACAGTGTACAATTATGCAATTGAAACAATTCACAAGAACACAAATGACAGAAGACATAAATCTTAACTACTAACAGAACAGACAGCCTGCAATACACGGCGCTAATAGCAGCCTACAAAACATGTCCACCCTACGGGGCTCGAACTCGGTACCTCTCCCTCTCTGTGCCAGATGTTATCCAATGCGCTATCGGGCATGTATGTATGTATGTATGTATGTATGTATGTATGTATGTATGTATGTATGTATATATGTATGTATGTATGTATGTATGTATGTATGTATGTATGTATGTATGTATGTATGTATGTATGTATGTATGTATGTATGTATGTATGTATGTATGTATGTATGTATGTATGTATGTATGTATGTATGTGTATGTATGTATGTAATAATATTTTCGTTTATTGAACCAATCCGGTTGACAAACATCCACCGGTTACAGTGTACAATTATGCAATTGAAACAATTCACAAGAACACAAATGACAGAAGACATAAATCTTAACTACTAACAGAACAGACAGCCTGCAATACACGGCGCTAATAGCAGCCTACAAAACATGTCCACCCTACGGGGCTCGAACTCGGTACCTCTCCTCTCTCTGTGCCAGATGTTATCCAATGCGCTATCGGGCATGTATGTATGTATGTATGTATGTATGTATGTATGTATGTATGTATGTATGTATGTATGTATGTATGTATGTATGTATGTATGTATGTATGTATGTATGTATGTATGTATGTATGTATGTATGTATGTATGTATGTATGTATATGAGAATTTATATACAAAACACAGCGTCCTTTAGCTACCTCCGAAGAACGCTTCTTACTCTAGCCTAAGCGATTCTAGCAGTAATGAAGAACAGCGCTCATCGCTATAAGCGCTTAGTGCTCTCGGAAAATAGAAAATAAGTTAGCGCTGAAAGTGTGTGTACATATCCTTGCAACGCCGTCTTATTGTTGTAGCTTGTCTTGGCAACATCCTCGGTGTGAGATTTGGAATGCGACCGGTCGCCATCGTCGGCAGCTGTTTCGCCTTCGCTGGAACGGCTCTCACGGCAGCCGCACCAAACGTCAACGTTGTTCTCATCACACTTGGACTCATGAGCGGTAGGCATTCAGATCAGGGAGATCCAGAGATCGATTGATACATCTATCGATCGATCAATCAATCGTTAAATCAATCGTTCATCCATTCACTAATTCATTGGTTCATCCATCCATCTACACATTCATCGATCCATCCATTCATTCAAATAATAACAATAATAAATAATATTCTTTTTTAATTCAAACTGACAAAAATATATGGCCTACGCAGTACGATTACATGAAATATAGTAGTAACAGACGATAACAAGTTGAACAGGAGTCGAAGTTAGGCCTAGCTGTACGGCAGCCTGCAAGGCACCCATCTGTCCTACTGCTCATTTACTAACGCCACATAGCGAATGGAAGGTTGAGTCAACCTTATGCGGCTAGCGGGTATCGAATCCGCGTCTTACCATTCAGACATCTCCTCGCCCCGATGTTTATCACGTTGACTTTCAATGGCGACTAAGACGTTCAGTTTTCACTATGATTATAACAATGGCGACGACTCTAATTAATTGTGCTGACATGTCTTTATTGCAGGAATAGGTTACGGTCTGATGTTTGGACCGAGCATGGTGTTGATCGGCATGTACTTCAAGAGGTATGCATCAGCGGCCAGTGGTCTTGCTGTGGCCGGGGGTAGCATCGGTCAACTCGCCCTCCCACACTTCATCAACTTCGTCTCGGAGAGGTACGCCTTCCGCGGGGCTCTGCTCATGTACTCGGGGCTCATGCTGCACGCCATCCCGGCCACGATGCTACTTCGACCGCCGGCTTTCTACAACCCAAAACCGCGGCCGGCGGGGAAGCCAGACCCGGCGAAAGTTGCCGAAAAGAAATCGCCGTTGGACTCGGAAGCGACTTCGGAAAAGAAGCCGCACGTCGTTGCGGAAAAGCAACTGGAAAGGAATGGAAAAGAAGCAGGGAAATCCGAGTTTAACGTGGAAAAGGAGTTGACGCAGAACGGGAAAGAAGCAGTGACGTTCAATTTGAACGGGGAAAGGCATATTCCACGTCGCCAGTTCAGCGCACCGGAGTCGCTACAGTCTCCAGATTCGCTACCTCCCGCGTACACGACCCTACCCAAGACCCGCTTCTGGTTGCTCGACGGGGACCTCGTCGAGAAGCGAGCCAGTCTCTTCCTCGTCGATTCCAGCAGCAGACCGCCACTGTCGCTGCTTGCCACTTCCGTTCAGGACATCGGAGAAGAACTGGAAAAACTCCACCAACAGGAAGCGGAAGACGACGAAGAATCAGACGCTCCGACTCCGCGGTCAGCGTTGGGGGTCTTCTGCCGCAAATGCTGCGACCCCGTTCTCCTTCGAAACCCGGTCTTCGCCATGTTCGCCCTCGGCCTTAGCTTCGGACATGGAGGGTACGTAACCACTTGTCTCTTCGTGGCCCCGTTCGCCTACGAACTGTGGAACAACAAGTTCCTGCTGGCGGTGATCATTTCCGTCGTGGGAGTGGCCGACCTCTTCGGTCGCATCGGCGGTGGGTTCGTGGCCGGACTGAACATCATCCGGAAGCCGTACCTCGTCGGCGGAAGTTTCCTTATATCCGGGGTCTGTACGATCCTGATGCCGTTTGTACCAACGACGGTTGCCCTGTTTGTCTACGCGACGGTGCTTGGGCTGCTCGGAGGGACCTACATGGCTCAGATCGTCGTTCAGATCGTCGAGCTGTTCGGACCCGCTCTGCTTGCCTCCGGATTGGGACTGTCGACGATGTTCATGGGACTCTTCGTCATTCCAGTTCCACCTCTGTTAGGTCAGTTGGCTCATTAAGCTTAACAACAGTACAGACAGGCAGACAGACAGACAGACAGACAGACAGAGAGACAGGCAGACAGACAGAGAGACAGGCAGGCAGACATATAGATCCTTATTGGTCAGTTTGTAACAAGCACGCAGAGGCATAAACAAAACAAAAACATATATCAGTGTCCAAGGCAGTATAAACCGTAAACAAGTCTTAGTAGCCTACTACAATCCTCTTTATACAAAACGCATGTGTAATCGAATAACCGGGCGAAATTCAAATAGGGTCAAGCAGGGAAAGTACCTCTGGCCTGGGCTTCGACAGATACTCACAAGAAACAGTTTACAGTAAATAATGTTAGGCTACAGTATATATGCGCATTTTCAATATTCAACCGATTCAGCATTTTAGCATAGGGGATCACATATAGCATACTGAACCCTACTCGCTCTATCGCTTTTGCACTCACTGACTCATTCAAGCAATCACTCACTTAATCACCTACTCCATCAATCTGCACAAACGTGTATAAAATATATACATGTAATCAATTTGTACACCAGGTGCTGCTCAGAAGAGTGCAGGGACGTTTGCCGCTTCCCTGCGTCTGTCCGGTATGCTGCTCATCTTCGGGGGACTGTTCTTCTGTTTCATCCCACTCGTCGAGTGGCACCAGCGCAGAAAGCAACAGACCGCCTTCGCCGACGACGGCGCTGACAAGGGCAACGAAGTCGTCGACACGGGCAACCTTCGACCAGGACGGACAATGTCTCTGGCAACCGTTGAATCGGCGAGGGGTCAACAGGATTCGAACCGAAACTGGAGGCAGCTCATCGACCTACGCGAATCAGACATCTAGTATAATGTAACTAAGTAATTTATATTGCGCCCAATTTAATATAGCCCGTCGACTAAGAAGCGCTGGCGGCAAGAACAGTTTCGGATGTTCACGAGCGGGGAATGAGCACCTCCCGCATTATACCTTCCATTACGGTACGGACAAGATAGGTTTACTTAGAAGAATTAGGCCTACACGTGGAGCTACCGACTCGAATATGGAGCTCAGATCTGCCGGAAGGTGGAGCCAGGTGTACATAGTCCAAGGCTCCATCTGAGACTTTTGACAGTAAACAGGTTAACAACTTTATGTTAGAGTCCATCTATTGGAACATGCGACCGAGGAGGCGTTCTTTTTATGAGACCAAAAGTCCGAGACTGCAGGGTCAAGGCCAGAGGTCAAGGCCAGAGGATCGAAGCGAAGGCCAATGACGACGCCAGCGTATCGAGGCCAGCCATTAACGCCGGAGAAGATCCATACATCAAGACAATTAACCAATCAACGGTCTGTTATATAGGACAATGGCCTGCTAAAAGTCACAGGCTTGTGTCGTGGTTCGCTGACGTATTTACTTCGTGAAAAGCACTAAACCTGCAAACCAAGTTCTGGCCGTGGGGTCAAGCTTCGTTTTATCCTATGCCAAAAACATGGCTTTTACGCTGACGCCAATGGGCAAGGTCTACGAGGTTTAGTTTTTGCAAATTATTTGTGGTGTACAAATCTTTATATAGCGCCCATCATGTTGGTTGTTTTTCGGTGCAACTCTATCACCTCACCTCATTCCAGTTCAGATTTTCATATTTTAGATGTAGCTCTGAATTGTTTGATTGTGATTTCGACATTAATATTTAAATAAACTTATAAGGCATTAGGCCTACTGCTAAATTAAACTTCGAGATGTACTAGGGCCTATGTATATACTATATCAACACGGCACTACTGTTTAAATAAACACCGAGATGTACAGTATACTATACTATAAGAATTTAATTCCTATAGAGTCTTGTATAATACTCTAATTTAGTGATCCCTAAGATCTCCTATTCCCTCTACAACAGTAGCTCGATTAACACTATTTTTTTATTTTTTATTTTATTCATTACCCGTTTGATGTAGGCCTACCGGGTTGCTGTGTGACAACCTGCATTGATTTCTAATAAACGAAAACAATAATAATAATAAACCACACCAACAAAAGAGTATTCAGTTAGACCTATATAAGCTTAACTAGGAGGCCTATAATTAATTTGATGTAAAGCTTTCCATAGGGTCATCATCATAATTAAGCAGTTAGTACCAATCAGTAACTTCAAGTGAAATCGTACTCCCGTAGCCAATCCCCGTGGCGTAGGCCCTATAATTATGCCTCTAATGAATTACATAGACGTTCCATGCATGATTGCATGTATCACAAGTTTACCATGCATGATGCATCAATCACACTATTGCAGTGGATAGCCTACAGTAAGTAACTGAAGGGAGCCACGGTTTGGCGCCTACAAGTCTAGTTTGGCGATAATCCATGGGTCAATTCGGAGTTAGCTGGGCTTCGAATTCAGGATCTCGGCGTGTGCATATGCATACACAACAACTATGGACACATTACGGGTCTATAATCTCTCTCTATCGATAAACTCCGTCAAAACGATATCCAGCCGAATGTTCGATCACCGTAAATGATACGACATGACGAATTCCGATAGCAGTTGGCGTCAGTTTGATTATACAGGCCTAATAGTACACGTATACATGTATATATGTATGTATGTAATGTATGTATGCATGAATGCATGTGTAATGTATGTATGTATGTACGTATGCAAGCCTATGGATATGTGTGCATTTATGTAGGACTGTGTATATGTATGAATGTAGGGCCTTGTAGGCCTATGTATGCATGTCTATGTATGTATGTAGGCATATGTAGGCTATGCATGTTTGTATGTTTGTCACAGTGTGTGTATGTTTCTATGTATTTGTGCATCTAATCTGGTCTATACTATTCGTTTATTAATTCAAACTGACAAGTATGCAGTAAGATTACACGATATAGTAGTAACAGATGATAAGAAGTTCAACAGCAGTCTAATTTAACTGTATGGCAGGATGCAAGGCGCCCATCTGTCCTATTGCTCATTTTACACTTGCCCCATTTACCAAGACCAAAAAAACAGACAAAGATAATTAATTATACGAGACGAAGATGTATACAACCGATTAGTCTACGGGTCGGAATGTTGGCCAATGCGAAACCAAGACAATAAAAGAATTAGGCCTATTACAGCAGAAATTAGTTTACTGCGGAAGATCGCAGAGATTTCAAGACTTAAGAAAATAAGAAACGCTGGCATAATGGATCGAAACAACTCTGCTAGACAAAGTCGTTCAACTGGCATTCTCTCTATATTATAGAGAGAATGCCAGTTGACAGAATCCCACATACTGCACTACATGCAAGATTCAAAGGAAAAAGACTCTAAGGCAGAGTCAGACAACGCTGGATAAAACAAGATAAAGGAGGATACAATGGACTTGACAAACGACCGAGGAAAATGGAGACAATTTATTCGTACCCATCGCCGACAAATGGCTAGCGTCAGAAACTGATGATCATGATGATGATGGTGGTGGTAGTGATGATGATTATGATCAAATGCAGATACATGGCTACAGGCTTCTGACAAGGTCATAATATGAGGTACAAACATAATTATCAAACAATAAAATAGCAAAAATTACAAGCAAATCTGAGATAGGTCACTTACAAGGTATTTCACACATTTGATGACTTCACATCGATTGACTCTCCCTTCCTCCCTACCCTCCATTCGCTCCTCCTCCCTTTCCTCCATTTCTCTCACCTCCTCCCTTTCCTCCATTTCGCTCTCTTCCTCTCTACCCTCCATTTCGCTCTCTTCCTCCCTTTCCTCCATTTCGTTCTCTTCCTCCCTTTCCTCCATTTCGCTCTCTTCCTCCCTTTACTCCATTTCGCTCTCTTCCTCCCTTTCCTCCATTTCGTTCTCTTCCTCCCTTTCCTCCATTTCGCTCTCTTCCTCCCTTTACTCCATTTCGTTCTTGTCCTCCCTTTCCTCCATTTCGCTCTCTTCCTCCCTTTCCTCCATTTCGCTCTCTTCCTCACTTTCCTCCATTTCGCTCTCCTCCTCCCTTTCCTCCATTTCGCTCTCTTCCTCCCTTTCCTCCATTTCGCTCTCCTCCTCCCTTTCCTCCATTTCGCTCTCCTCCTCCCTTTCCTCCATTTCGCTCTCTTCCTCCCTTTCCTCCATTTGCTCTCTTCCTCCCTTTCCTCCATTTCGCTCTCCTCCTCCCTTTCCTCCATTACGCTCTCTTCCTCCCTTTCCTCCATTTCGCTCTCTTCCTTTCTTTCCTCCATTTCGCTCTCTTCCTCCCTTTCCTCCATTTCGCACTCTTCCTCCCTACCCTCCATTTCGCTCTCTTCCTCCCTTTCCTCCATTTCGTTCTTGTCCTCCCTTTCCTCCATTTCGCTCTCTTCCTCCCTTTCCTCCATTTCGCTCTCTTCCTCCCTTTCCTCCATTTTGCTCTCTTCCTCCATTTCATTCATTTCGCTCTCCTCCTCCCTTTCCTCCATTTCGCTCTTTTACTCCCTTCCTCCATTTCGCTCTCTTCCTCCCTTTCCTCCATTTCGCTCTCTTCCTCCATTTCCTCCATTTCGCTCTCCTCCTCCCTTTCCTCCATTTCGCTCTCTTCCTCCCTTTCCTCCATTTCGCTCTCCTCCTCCCTTTCCTCCATTTGCTCTCTTCCTCCCTTTCCTCCATTTCGCTCTCCTCCTCCTTTCCTCCATTACGCTCTCTTCCTCCCTTTCCTCCATTTCGCTCTCTTCCTCCCTTTCCTCCATTTCGCTCTCTTCCTCCCTTTCCTCCATTTCGCTCTCTTCCTCCCTTTCCTCCATTTCGCTCTCTTCCTCCCTTTCCTCCATTTCGCTCTCTTCCTCCCTTTCCTCCATTTCGCTCTCCTCCTCCCTTTCCTCCATTTCGCTCTCCTCCTCCCTTTCCTCCATTTCGCTTTCTTCCTCCCTACCCTCCATTTCGGTCTCCTCCTCCCTTTCCTCCATTTCGCTCTCTTCCTCCCTTTCCTCCCTTTCGCTCTCTTCCTCACTTTCATCCATTTCGCCCTTAATTAACGGTGCATCTCGCTATGGCTTAAAGGCCAAACTTATATAAGCGTTCTAATGCGCTTCTGTGTGTCGCCGAGATATTTCGGATATTACGCTACATATATTGTAGTGGCTATAGAGTGCAGGACTGTCAATCCGAGAGGTCGAGAGTTAAAATCCCCGTCTGCACCCCTGCCAACTCAGCTATAATGAGTACTAGGCCTACACTGACCGTACACTGTCGGTGGGAAGATGAGACGGCTGGGGAGTGGACTGGCCACCGACCTCACATGCCGAAGCTAAGAAAATGAAGTCGTTAACACTTATACCCATGGCTGCCTCAGGGACTTATATAAGGGACTGCTCTTACATATTGCGCCAACATCATACCTGATCCTGTTCCTTCCCATCCTCGACCTAAACGACACCCACTTTAACATCTGCTGTGCCCCTCTGATCCTCTGGAAACCGGACTCTGACCTCCCTCGGACTACTCTTTTTGACAACCCCTCTGAATAGACGCAGCGCTCGTGAATAAGCCTGTGCCCTGGGCTTGGCTTTCGAGTGGCGCTTTAGAAGTTTGGAGATTACGATTACGATTAGTCAGAGCATTCGCTAGATGGCAGAGCGGCGTCCGCTTCCTGTACAATGCAATTTTGGTAACCAGCGAGGTTCCACACGAGAACGTTTCGCGGCTTTATTCGACGTACTGGGAGTACGTAAAATCGTTGTAAAGCCGGTGAGTCTGTAATTGCCTACTCGTTATAATAACGACCCTGATTTCGACAGAAGATTGTTATCACTTTCAGTTAACGGAAAGAATTTGATTTCGGCGTTGTATTATGGGCAGGAGATTTAAATTCGTTTAAGTTAAAGTCGGCGTTAGCTTTGTTTTGGTGGGTCATTCCATTTCTAAGATGGCCGCGCGTTGGACGAGTCCATTTCTACCGGGGTAATAAGGTTGCACATTTAAACGAAACCGTATTGCATTGACGAAAATAAAGTGACAAATTACTTTGTTTCCCAAACTGTCCGTACTGTCAAATGATGTCGCTGATAATAAACACATGCTGGGAGACTTCAAATCAGTTTTTATGGATGTCAAACTTATATTCATCATTATCATATTGACCTGCTACCCCTCGGCAAGTGGCCCGTCACTGCGTATCTTCACGAAATATAACTCGTAATTTCCACTTGATTTGTCCAACTCCTGCATTTCTGAGGACCGGAGAGGATCTTCTGATGGTATTCTACCATTTACACGTGAAGATTTGTTGTTCCTCATCCTTACTAGTTAACACACCGTGTCCGCGTGTTCTAATTGTCGTTTCGGTGGTGATGTGTAAAATCCGGAATTGGAAATTGAACTTCTGTAACTTACGTTCCACATTTGATTGTCATTGGCAATTCACTTGTTCCCTGCTGAGAAACTTGTTGCCTGCTTACTTGCTAATCTTGAAACCAAATTGTTTTGGTATAGCCTTTCCATGAATGAACTTTTCAGAATAATTATAAGTATGCTTAAGCCTTAGAGAAATAATTTTTGTATTGATGGCCATAGGAGCAATCAAATCAAACACTTGCCCACTTGAAGTTTTGCTGAATATACATGTGTTCGTCTTTTCTCTGCGGTCCTGATGAACCAGGGCCACGTACTGCATAGTTTATTTCCTCCAAAAAAGCCCCAACAATATACCCTGCGATCGCACGACCATTGTGTACCTCATGCAGATAATTTACAGCGAAAGACGTTTATTGTTAGAATGTTGTACTCGTATTGACAATAACTGTTGATTGTTAGATGTATGTACACCAAAGTGCGGATATGTAATTGGTTTTAATAACCAATATACTTACTTATATATACTTAATGTAAATCTCTTCAATGTTCTTTCGCTGCTGAATCATGAAATGCAGGGTGAATGAATCCCCGAAACTCCAATCCCCGACACAGAATTTCTGCTGGATCCCTAAAATCCATTTTATAAGTTAAAGCAAAATTCTGTGCACAAATCCACCTGTTCAGGATATGTTCGAATATGTTATTCAGGATATTGGCTGACTAGTCCCTACTAGTTTTCAGAATTAAAATGTTTGATAGGAAATTTGTTTTCGTTTGGACGCATTTAGGAGTGCTGTTATAATGTGTGCACTTCAACTGAATGAATGTTAGACCTGAGGACCATATGTCTGAACATATAAACATTTGTGTTAGCTTTAGGTTTAAGAGTAGGTCCTTTTTCGTATAAAGTAAGTCTTAAAAGTCTTGGAAAAAGGTCATGGAAAGTCATGGATTTTATTTTGTTTTATTGACCTTGTAACAACCCTGTTAGGACTTGCCTGTTTCAACTTGCTTGCCACTGTAACCTGACTCGTATTTTGCCTGACCTATTGGATATTCAGTGGATTCTACAACAGATTGTGTTTTTGATAACTAAGGTAACCATAAGTTGATGCCTTGTGCAGTTTGAGCACTGTAGGCCTAGAAGTCATCGGTTTAGTTCAGAGGAATTATTTTTAGTATTAGGTGGTTTTCATCAGGTTTTTGTCATAATCTTTGTAAGTTTTAAAAGTACACCTGTAGCTATTAAATTTCTTGTTGTATTGGATGTCTCTTTTAATGTCTTTAATGAAACGCTGAATTATTGTGCTTTCAGTTCTAAGTAGCAGCCGTTTATGCCGAAAAAGACTAGAGAGATGTCGAAGAGAAGGCTGAGAGCTGCTGCGGCTACTGCAGCAGCGTCTTCAACAGAGAACAGCAGAGGGGTGAATATTTCTTAAATTAAATTTATTAACTCTGGCGATTACATTATCTACAGTGGGGGGTGGGGGGGGGTCTGCCTGAATCCTTGAAACCCGAATCCTCGAATGTGGTAAAATTGCTAAATTTGATTGAATTCAATTTTTCAACCAAGCATTTGAATTCCGAAAACGTGTATGTAAGGCCAATGTTCTGAGTAGTAGTTCAGAAATATCCTGAAAAGCTAGATTTGCAGAAATAAGTTTTCATTAGAGACATTAAAAGATTTCTGGGTATTCAATTTGGGGATTGGGATTTAGGGGATTTGCTACACACCCTCTTCAGGGTGACCAAGGGTGCACAAAACTGCAACTGATGATTTGACTGTACAGGTGTGAGAGCTTCTAGATGTTGAATGTCAACTCTAGATCCCGGTATACGGCACTTTTCGTAAATTGAAATAAATGTGTTAATATTTATATTTTGAGGTTGGGTCTTTTGAATAAAAACTAGTATTAACCAGTAGTTGCATTTTTAAGAGAAAAATTTGAAAATTGTTTTTTCAGAGCAACTCACTTCATTCTGACAGTGAAGATGCGGAATCTACGAATTCTAGCAGAACTCCGAAAAAGGCAAGTCATGTTAATCTAGAAGATTATCAATAAGGCCAATTTAAATTTACACTGCAAAAATCTGAGTGAGCTGTCATTATAATTTCCAGTGTTGATATTTGGTTGAATTTTTCTGGATGTAGTTTATATTACATTGCCATGGCTATTGATATGTTTGCAACTCGTCTTAGCTTGCCTTTGATTTGATATAAGGTGTTTATTTAGCAGATATTTTGTTTTTAGTTCTCCTCAGCGGCACTTTGTGCATCCCTAGGATTGAATGATGTGGAGCTGGAATGGTCAGAAGCCGACTACCAGAATCTGACCACGTTCAACATATTTGTTCGAATGGTCAGACCACAGCTGGCTGCAGTAAGTGCTTAAACACTAAAGTTAATCAAGTAACAGACATTGCATGTTTACGTGGATCCTGTTATGCTGTAATGTTTTGTGCATATCTTGTGTGACTGAAAAGCTGTAATTTTACCATTGTGTGTGTGTGTAACTGTTACTGTTATGCAAAAATTACTATTTTTAATTTGTAAGGTTGTATATTTATAACCAACTTATTTTCGAACATTTGATCTTGTTCAGGAATTTGGTTTTTGTGTTCACTGTTATTCTATTTCGTGAAGTGCCATGTTTGTCTGAGTATATGATGATAATGGATACATATTTGTTGTTTGTAGTACACAGCCAAAGCAGTTTTGTGACATACACATTTTTTTAATATTGGCAATATTGAATTTTTTTATCACAGGCAAACAATCGAGTTTCTCAGGCAACCATGACACCAGTTCTCGAAGCAAAGTGGAAAGAATTTCAAGATTCGAATCCTTTCAAAAAGAAAGCTGCAGAGAAGGAAGAGGAGAAGGAACAATCATCAGCAGGTGAGTTTATTATCTGCTGTCACAATAGTGGTTCTGTAATTAAATTTGTATATTGTGTATTAATAAGTGCACGTCTTTCTTACCGATTCACCTATAAAGAAGTTAGAGCTATATTCCTGTTGAAAACATAGTTATGCCGTTTGATTATATTAGACCTGCATTCTTTACATTTGTTTACCTAGGTGACTTAGGTTGCAGCCATTTATAAGTCCATATGAACCACTATTTTCTGAATTGCTTATGAGGAACTGTTGAAATGATAAACATTCCACAACAAAGTGACTGGTTCACACATTTGGTCTGTTTCAATATGGTAGCAAAATTGAAGTGCCAGCGATATACATCTGTAAACAAAAGAAGTTAAAGATTATTTTTTTGTGAGCAGAGTGCGATGATGACGAGGATAATGGAGACCAAAGTCAGAATGGAGAAGCTGAAGATAATAACTCAAGCTCACATTCACCAACCCTTGACCGTAGTGAGGAGGAGGATCAGGAGGAAGAGGAGGAGGAAGAGTCGACCAAGTCGCGAAGATCACAGGGACTGAAAATTAAGCTCTCCATCAAACCACTTCGGAAAAGTTCTCGAGAATCCCGGTCTAGGGTTAGGGTTAGGTTCTCGTTTTTTACTACGTCTTAGTTTTGAATGAATGAGCCAATAATTGGCCGAATTTGAATAAATATTTATGATTGAATGAATCATATATTATAGCAGAACAGAACATATGTGAGACTGCTGAGAGGAGTATACTGAGAAGACATAATATTGTAATTGCTAATTTATATAGCACAACTTCAAGAGTGGCAAATGTTCCTGGTAATTTGTAACCCACGTGAAACATTTTCACAGTGGCCGCAATGAATTGTTTGCATGCTTAATACTGGCACAAAATAAATAAAAGAATTACACTGGAATTTAATGAGACAGCAGTTGAAATTAATTTGCAGGAAGTTGTCATAATTGAGTAGTCTGAAAATTACATTGTTAATAAAAGAATTACACTGGAATTTAATGAGACAGCAGTTGAAATTAATCTGCAAGAAGTTGTCATAATTGAGTAGTCTGAAAATTACATTGTCAAATCCATTATTCTATTTAGAAAACTTTTATCACTGATAAGGACTTTGAGAAGATGCTCAAGTCGGACGAAGAGAGTGGGTCGGAGGCCGATCCAGAAAAGCAGAGGAAGCACAGGAAAAGAAAACGACCAAACTCTGTACGTGTCTATTATCTGCCGTACTTCTGATGCTTCCTGTTTGGTTTTTAACACTTTGACCGCTGCACATAGTATGTAAATATATGAAATAAGGGACGTATTAAAACGTCCCTAATGGCCAGTGTGTTATAAGTCTAATTGCATCATTGCACTCTAACTGAATTGTATCGAAAAGTGTGTTGCATAAGAAATCAAAGGCTGACTTGCATTAACTGTCTTGCTATCTGCTGTCATATGTAGATGCCTGGCATCATTTTCTTATATGTAGCGTCTGTGCCCTGTGCCTAGCTTTAAAGTAGTACAGTTTTGAAATTTTGAGATTATTGTCCATTGCTGTGAACTGTAGGATTCTGATGAGAGTAATTCTGATGCCGGTCGACGAGACCGCAAACAACGGATTCGAAAGCAGCAGGCCAAGAAGGATCAGTCTGTAAGTCTAGCCATTTTGCAAATTATTTAACTTTACATTAAATGAAAAACTTCCTGTGGTCATTGATTATGGCATTACATTCTAATGGCTTTTAAATGAAGTAAAATGGCAAAAAATTAATGGCAAAGTGCATCTGAAGAATATGCACTTAGTTATGTGTTTTCAAACGATTTCCTTATTATAATGATCAAGCAATTTTATATTTGATTTATTTTTACCCTGAGGTAGGAATGTACCTTCAGGAATACAATATAAAAAATTATGGTTAGGAGAAGAGAAGCAGATCTCTGGAAAATCAGGCCAGGTTTTAGGGCTATCTGATGGCAGTAGCATTTTATTTATTATTTATTTTATTAAATGTCTGAGCAACTGTTTAATTTTATTTATTTATTTGATTAAATATCTAAGCAACAAGGAAGCGAAGTAGACGATTCTTCTGGCATGGATGGAGAAAACTTTGAACCACAAAAGAAGCGAGAGAAAAAGAAAAGAAAACTGATGACTGTAAGTAGAAGCTTGAAAATTATTTATCTGTACTTGGCATCAGTAATTTTTTGCAATGTTTTACATAACTCTGCACAGAAAAGCATAAAAATTGGCAAGTGTGTTGTATTTGGCAATTTTCTTTACTCCTGTGTAAAATGAGACATTTTCTTGATATGGTAATGTAACTGGTAACTTATTTCTTCATTAATTCTTAAGTGTTATTGACATGATGACAGATTGGTAATACACCTGCCTTTTTCTCTGTCAGAGTTTCTAACCTTATAGTGTATGGAATCAAATATTTACTATGAAACTAGTTATTGTTATCTAGCTGTGAGATTTTTCTGGCTTTTTGTAGATCAGACAAAGTATCTCTTTGAGCTAGTGCATTTGAATAATAAGTGCTTTTAACAATGATAACAGATACTATTTGTAAAATGGTTCTTAAAAGTTGAAAGTCGTTATCGGTAGTGTTTTTCTTATAAAGCAGATAATGATTGTAGTCTTAGATATGTGGGCTATAGTCCTGTCATGACACAATTGATTGTTTTGTGTTATCTTACTTGTATTTGTCGTTAGTTGGTCTGCTGATCGAGTTGACAAGTTTTCATGTGTTTGCAATTTTCTACTTTCAGCAGGAGAGTGATGACTTAGAAGGTGGAAGCTCCCAGCATGCCAGCAATTCCGAGGAAGAATCTGGTGGATCAAGCGATTCCGGTGGACAACGCCGGAAAAAGAAGAAGCAGAGACCAGTTATTCCAGGTGAAAGGAAGAGCAGTCGAGCGAGGAAAGCCAATGCGACTATGGTAAGCTTTGTTTGCTCCTCTGGCTATAATATTAAGTAATTAACATACATGTTAAATGTTACTGTGTAGTTAAGACTAATCTTTGGTGGTTAAGGTGTAGAAAACTTTAAAGGAGTTAATCCTTTGACTAGCAAAGGTGATTGAGCTGAGTGGCCAAGAAATAATTGGACAATGAGAAATAAATAGTAAAATGGTTAAAATATATGATATTGATTGCTTTCGAGTTTAATTTCAGTTTTGTCTGATTGAGTTGCACTTGAATTCTTTCAGTAAGCTATCACTTCAGTTTTTATCACTTCGAGAACGTCGAGAATGAGCGTTTACTAAAGGCAATTGAAAAAAAGTGCAGTTTGTCATAAAACTGTTAAACCACTCCGTTGAGGCAAAAATGCTAATTCTATGGTGATATAACCATACCTAAGCTAGCTCACAGTTTGCTATTAACCATTTTCATTCTTATTAATTGTCATTGCCAGTGGTAGTATTAAGCAATGTGCTCTTTAATGATAACAAATAAAAGCGGTTATTTTAATTTTTACAGCGAGAACTTACAGACAAAGAGTTTGAGAGGATGTTGGAGCAGGAGGAGAAGGAGAAGGCAGCTAAGAAGCGGAAAAGGCAGGAGAAGAGATCCTCTGGTGGAGGAGGAGGAGGTGGAGCTGGAGTAGGTGGAGCTGGAGTAGGTGGAGCTGGAGGAGGAATTGCTTTAGTTGCTGGTCGGGAAAATTCCGTGGAGTCCGGAGAAGAGGTAAGTTATTTGGTCCAGGTTTATTACCACTGTGGGTTAAGATAATTTTAGTTGGATTTGAAATGAAGGGACTGAGGCAGATACTGGGGGTTTCTTGCATGGCAAGGAAGACCATCGAGTGGGTACTGGAACAAACCAGCGTGGGATGTCAAATGTAAGGTAACATCATGTCAATGACGTTGACATATTGTGGTTATATTATGAGGAAATATGGGAACCCTTTTTAGATAGGGGAATTAATGTGAAGGTTATTTCAAGTTTCCTTATGAAACAGATGTGTAAGTTTTGCTCCTATAGTGAGATGGATGATGGCACTTATTGCTCTGTTGTTTTCATGATTCAGAAAAAGCGGCTGCGGAAACCAGAGAAATCGCATGCATTGAGAGAAAAGCGAGAAGGTGGTGAAAGTGGAAACGAAGTGAGTCATGTGCTTGGTTTTGTTGGAGTTTTGACTGGAGAGCCAATGTATTAGTTTTCCACTGAAGGCTTTTGCGTATATATTATCATCATTCATTTATTGTTCCCAAAAACACAGACTACAAAATACAGTGTACATAATTATTACAGTTGAGTTGTTACACTTCTGTACCATGTAAAGGTTTCCTTATTATAATGATCAAACAATTTTATATTTTATTTATTTTTTAACCCTGAGATAGGAATGATCCCTCAGGGATAAGAAATGTGGTTACCATATTTATAACAACTTTGCATTTAAAGTGCAATGCATATGTTCAGATACATGTTAAACCTTAAGTGCAATGCACATGGTCAGATACATGTTAAATCATAAAGTGCAATGCATATGTTCAGATACATGTTATATCAAAAAAGTGCAATGCACATGGTAAGATACATGTTTAGCCGTAAAAGTGAAATGCATGTGTTCAGATACATGTTAAACCTGCACTCAGTCTGAAGGCTTTTGCCTGTATATATTTTGTACAGATGAGTTCTAACACTACCTTACCATCTATCTAGTCTTCTGGTATTTAATCTGACAGTGCCGTTGTTTTTCTGTCTGACAGTCTGACCATTACTGGTACTGTGAGTTGTGTAGAGATGGTGGCGATCTGCTTCTGTGTGACACTTGTCCAAAGTCGTTCCACAAAGAATGTCTCAAACTGGAGATTGTTCCAGATGGAGAATGGAGTTGCCCAGTCTGCGTAAGTTTAGCAGTTCTTCCGGGTTTTTTGTTGTTGCAGGATTCAGGCTTCTGTCACAGAAAACGTTTAAAATATCTCATGTGTATTGTATGAAATCTTTCTTTAGAAATTACTGTAAATTTGAGAAAAATATTTTGTCATGTATCCTGAATTGAGACATGATCACATCTCATTTTCTCAGCTGACCAAGCTCATTAGACAGTGTATATGCGTTTAGAGTTCTGCTCTGCAAATTTAATCCTCTAACGATGAGCTGCTTTGGTTTCCCAGTCACTTTTAGGACACACTCGTCGTTAAAGGGTTGAAGATAGTATTAAATAAAAGTAAATTTTTGTACTGACAGTGTTTTCAAACGTCACGGCAGAAGAGGAAATATTTTTGTACGATTTCATGTACATAACTTGAAACAGCTCGAATTTATCAGTTCTTCAGTTAATCATGATTTTGTGTTTTAATCATGATGGTGTTTATTGCAGACGGGAGAAGGTCTGCCGGAGAAAGGAGATTCCTCGGAGGAAGACAACCATGAGACCTTCTGTCGAGTCTGTAAAGATGGCGGTGATGTTATACTGTGTGACTTCTGCCCTATGGTTTACCACATGAATTGCCTGAATCCACCTCTCAAGAGCTTGCCTGATGGTGACTGGAAATGTCCTCTCTGTGTGGTAAGTGCTGGCTAGGAGCTGATCAGCAAAATGAATAAGATATCTAGTGGTTTGGGTGAACCCCAGACCTATCAACCGATAGGTCTAATATTCAAATCCCCACCAGGGCAGAAAGTGGTTCGAGATTTCAGCTCTACGTGTTTCCCCGGCCAACTCTGCTATAATGAGTACACTCACTGTACACTGTCGGTGAGAAGATGAGAAGGCGACGGAGAGAGGACTGGCAATCCACCCTCATTTGCCAAGGCTAGGAAAAATGAAGTTGCCAACACTTCATACCAATGGCTGCCTCAGGGCAGTTTAAGGCATACTTAAGGGATGTCTCATCTTCTATTAATGGTCTCAGAAATTTGTTTTGAATGTAGCTGTATGCAGCTTGCATGTTTTCTTCAGCTTCACTTTTCACTGTAGCATCTTCGACGTCTTTAGCTAGCATCTTTCAGTTGTTTTGCAACATCCTCAAAGAGTTTCACCTTGAAACATAAATTCTTGATCTAAGTTTGAGTTATTTTTGTAGTGTTATGATACATACATACAATGTCTGTGGATGTTTCTGTTTTAGGACTAATTGTCAAGATTTGTATTGTTTTGATGAAATTATTTATGAATAGTAATTATGTAGTGATTCAAACATCAATATTGGTACGTACAATGATTCATTTTGCATAAAATTATATATGAATAATTGATTGCCCTACTGATCTGTGAATGTTATGCTGTTTGAATAGATAAAGGCAAATCCACCAAAGGCAAAGGTGAAGACTGTTCTGACTTGGAGATGGAAGCATCAGCCGAAGGATGCCGATGAACTGGATCACACACACAGTCCTCAGAAACAGGTAAATACACAACGACTGTCATGTCTATTGTCTAGGTATATCTGTTTCACACGTGGTTGCCCTTAGAGTGCCGTACTTAGATACCTATTTCAACCTGTGTCCAATCTGGTAATTTCTAGTCCTGTATAACATTGTGCTTTCTCATGCGTTGAACCATCCTCATGGTACCATTAAGCATATCTCACCACAGCAACTCAAGAAACATTTTCAAGCCATCTTAAGATACACCTGCAATACTATTCATTTGAGCAGTAAATCATTTTCATTTGAAGAGTTTATTTTGCCATAGGTAATCAATCCCTGTAACCCAGGCACCTGCTTGTGCTGATTTTTCATCGACAGACGTTAATTTTGCTCATGAAGTTTGCACACTGGCAATTGTTACCCTACTTTTCAACTCGTAGTACATGACTGCTTGTGTTATGTTGATGCAGCCTTCGAAACGAACAGAAAGGGAGCTTTTTGTCAAGTACGAATATCATTCCTACTGGGATTGTGCCTGGATTCCAGAACAAGTGGTGAGTGTATGACTGATGTCTATACTGCAATTAGAATATTTCTATTTCAAGATTCTAATACTTAGAAATTTAATCACTGGCTTCATTTTGGCAGATTGACTGTAATTAGAATATTTCCATATCAAGATTTTAATATTTATAAATTTAATCACTGGCTTCATATTGGCAGATTTAAGTTTTCTACTGCATACTGTATATGAAATTTAAGTCATATTATGTAACATTTAAATCATAAGACAATAAACGGCTGTAGAACTAAAATCGTGCTTGTAGATATAATGTAGTTTGCTTATTATCACAATATCTGAAAGTTAATTCATATTTTCGTGTATTTAATTTGTAGCTGGAGGTTTTCCAACCAATCCTGCATCATTCATTCCGGCGAAAGTTTGATCTGAACGAGCCACCGGCACTGGAGGATGGAAGCAGCTTTGGCCGGCCACGTCACAAGGCAAGCGTCTCTGAAGACGACCCACACAACCTGGAAGAGAGATACTACAGATACGGCATCAAGCCAGAATGGCTCCAGATCCATCGCATCATCACTCACGAGTAAGAAACCGACCATGTACCCTCGTGAAACCCTTCTAATTCATGCTCAAACTTAGGTTGGCAATCTGACTTCTGCAGTGAATTATGTATGACTTTTGATTTTACTCTGTTGACTGATGTCTTGGAATTTGATAACAGTGGAAGTCATTAGATTAGATTAGATTAAATGGCATGTTCTTAAACATAAATAGTCAAGCACATCAAATTCAAACTTGCATCCTGGTGCATAAATGTCTTAACAGCCGCACTCAACGCTACCTCCCCGACAATGTCAGGCCACTATCGGACGATCCCAATAGGTTGCGGCTGCGATTATCAAAGTTCGTTGATGTATTCATGCCAGTAATTAGAGATAAAACAGGTGATTGGGCCTTCGAGTCGCTGGTCCGTGCCTGGAACAGTCTTCCTGCACCTATTCAGGCATTTGTGTTTTCAAGAAACAGTTTTAAATGTACGTGTTACGTAGCTCCGAGCATTAGCATTTGTGCTGACAGTGGACAGGTTTCTAAAGTGCCCTAGAAGTAGCTTGCTACTGACGGTGCTATATAAATTGTTCTAATTACAATAATTAGAATAAATTGAGAAGCGCTGCAGGCACAAATATTGAGTCATGATCAGTTCGTTCTGTTAGAAAGTGAAAACTGACAAAATAGGAAAGTTTGTATTGTTGTACATGAATTGTACTGTTGAGCATTTTAATAAGTTATGTGATGATTTTTTAGTGGAAAAGGAAAAGATCGTCGTTATCTGGTAAAGTGGAGAGACCTACCATACATTGATTGCACGTGGGAATTTCCAGATGAGATACCACAGGGACTTGAAGGATTTGATAAACAAGTTGAAGCTTATTGGACAAGGAGGTAATTCACTTGTGAGGAATGTTACCACCTGATTTTAGTCTATCTGACGAGTCCATCAATTTTACGCATGAATCTTAGTACTTTATAACATGCATCTTTATTACAATTCAGCTATAATGAGTACACTGGCCATACTCTTTCTTCCTTGTGCATATTTAGTCTTGGCTGCCTCTTACATTCTATATTTCTTACTGCTGGAAACAGTGAACACTGGGTTTTGTTGCTTTCTAGGCTTTGACTTGTTTGCTCCATATTATCCCAGTATGTTGTGTACTGTATTGTTACGTGTAAGTGGTTGTTTGATGTAAGACGTAAAATGAAGTACTGTATCTGTATGGTGTGAATCGTTACACAGGCATGAAGAACAGAAGGACGCGGGTTCAATACCCACTAGCCCATAAGGTTGACTCAGCCTTCCACGCCCTAGGGTGATGGTAAAATGAGTGCTCAGCATGAGGACAGATCGGCGCCTAACAGGCTGCCATACAGTTATATAATCGACTCATGTTTGACTTGTTATCATGTGTTCCTAATATATCGTGTACTACTGCTGTCTGTCAGTTTGAATTGAATAAACAAATATTATATAAATTGATAGATACAATACAATACAATTATTATTATTATTGTTCATTAGTCTAGCAAGAGTCTTGCTTGTGACATGATTTATAACTATAAATGCTGTAGAAAACAGAAGTTTAGGGATGAGAAGGAAACGAGAAAGGCGGATATTCCAAAGAAATCACTGCTTCGGAAGAAGATGGAGCGCCAGCCGGACTACCTGGATGAGACGGGTGGTGCTCTGCATCCGTATCAGCTGGAAGGTCTGAACTGGTTGAGGTTCTCCTGGTCACAAGGAACCAACACCATCCTGGCTGATGAGATGGGTCTTGGAAAGACCATCCAGGCCATAACCTTCCTCTACGGACTGTACACAGAGGTAACTCCAGTTACCCTTTAACGACGACTCGCTTATGGTTTCCCATACATTTTAGTACACACTGTCGTTAAAGGGTTAATATCTTGATGCTTGAGGTGCTATTCTTCTTAGGCACTTCCTTTCATAATGTAAAGTGTCCATCTGTTACTTGTACAACATGAATTATGCATTATAATGTTATACTAGAGAACTTGGCTCTTGCCACTTGTGAAGGAAACGTTTCCAGTGGACGGAAAGCACTGATGATGATACATGTTGAATGGTAGCATTCAGAGTTGATCAGAGGCACATGGTCAGTACTAGTGGGCAGTGAATTCACGCACTTTAGAAGGGAAGGATTGTTGTTGTACTGTGTAATTCTGTAATGTAAGTTGGCCTAAATATTGTCTTTGAATAAATATGCGTTCTGTCATGTTTAGCCTTCTTCTAAAGAAATTTTTTTAAAGTAATTTAATTTTGATATGTTTAGTAGTTTTTCTTTTAAAATCTTTAAAGATTATAATATTATCTTGGCAGTTGAGTGAAGTTTTATCTACTGTACGAGTATGTAAGTCCTAATGGACTTTAATTGCAAACTTTTGTGTCAGAGGTAATGTAGAATGTTGCTGATTTTTTTTATTTTACCCAGGGATACATCACTCAAAAACCTTTCCTGATCAGTGCTCCCTTGTCAACGGTGGCAAACTGGGAAAGAGAATTCGAGTTTTGGGCTCCAGAGTTGTACGTTGTAACGTACCTTGGACAGAAGGATAATCGTGCCGTGATCAGGTATAACTGCTATTATACATATTATCTAAAGCTAGGTTTATATAGCCCCATGGTAAGTTACTGAGTGATTGTAATAGACTGCTTAAGAAATCAAAGTGGAGGTGCTGGAGAAAAATTAAACTTCCTTTCCATTTCCAGCATAATATCAAAGATGAATTATCTATTTCAGCGGTTTTCAAACTTTATTTTTATTATACCACTAGGTAAAACAATCGAATATCGGCGTACCACCAGCAAAGGTCAGATCAAACACACATAAAACGTTTGAAAACCGCTGATCTGTTTATTCATTGTACTGCAAGTAAATTAAATTCAGAAAGTGTATGCGTGTTGCCTTTTAAAATTTCAATTAAGATTCTTTTTTGGTTATGTTAATATTAGTATATTTTTGGCAGGATTTAATGTAAATAATTTGATCACTGAAATGTAAAGTACCGAGTGCTTCTGGTAGACTACTAAATGTGTCTTTTAAAACTGTTCATTGGGGAAGTTGAACTCAGCACAACTCATGACAATATTTATTTTAGCAATTAGTTAGGTCAATCTTGGCATTAGGCAGAGTGCTAATTTTGTCTTGTCAGACTATTAGATGGTAAGCAATACACAGCAATACACAGCAACTCTGATTGTTGTACATTGCGAGAGGCGCTATATAAATATTATATACAATACAGGTAAACGATAAACTGTTGCCACTTCAACTGGTAACAAGATAAAATGACATTTCAGCAAGAGCAGAAAGCACTGAACACGCTATGACTATTGGGGTACCAAAGGACCCCAGTTGATCATATTAAGGAGTAAAATATGTTGGTCGCATGAGGGTTAATACAAGCTAATCTGCTGACCTGGCACCGTAGTTAAGACTTTGTTTTATGGCATTGCAGGGAGCAAGACTTCTGCTACAGAGAGGGTGCTTTTGCCACGCTGCACAAACCATGCCGATTGCGTGACGGCTTCAGGCCAAAGTTCGATGTTCTCTTGACTTCCTATGAGTTTGTTAGCGTCGACTTTGCGACCCTGTCATCTATGGAATGGGGCATCCTCATCATTGATGAAGCTCATCGACTAAAAAATAATCAGTCACTGGTTCGTATCGTTTGCTTTTCGCTAACTCTTTAAAACGCCTTCTGTTTTTCCTATGAATCTTGTAAATTTGGTCAATCAAGATCCTAAAAGACACTGCAGTTGTGTGGTTTGAAAGATGTGAAGGTAGCCTACTTTCCCTCTTTGGCATAATTAGGAAATGATGTTCTGTATCCTAATGGAGTTTAATTGCAAACTATTGTGTCCGAGGTAATGCACAATGTTCTGATTTTTTAATTTTACGCAGGGATACATCACTGCCAAACCTTAAAATGTAAAATATAAAGATGGGTCTTCTGGTTGAGCGACAATGCAGCACTGTCATGGGCTCTCGTACATTCCATGTTACTGCTCCAAGGAATAAAACTGACTACCAGTTTTTCTTTGATGCTTGAACTCTTTCTCTTCCTTTAAGAATGCCTCAAGAATATTGCTATTGTCATTGGCTTTCAAACATCTGGATACCTAACTGCTCTTCACATGGCGACTGACTAACCATGCCTCAGATTCACATTTTTTGTGACACCTTGTGCAGGTTAAATTTTTACCATTGATTGTGTAAATATTTACTGGTAGCATCATCATTCTGTGCTATTGTGATAACGAATAATAGTAATCAATATTTATGTAGTTTAGTGTAAGCATAAATTTGTGTGCTGAATATAGAAAAAGTAATTGTTTGATGGCTTTAGTTTTTCCGAACACTGAGTGACTACAAGATTGACTACAAACTCCTGCTAACTGGTACCCCGCTGCAGAACAATTTGGAAGAATTGTTCAATCTTCTCCACTTCTTAGAACCAGATAAATTCAGGTTGGCTTGCACTTACATCACCAGACACTTTGACCTGAAACAACTTGCATATAGTTATATTTGGAACTGAAAGTAAAGTCAGTAATAATCTGGTTAAAGAAATAGCTGTTTATTAATTAACAGCAACGCCTAAGTAACGGTTCTTGCAATAGTTTCATTTATTTCATAATTCACAATGTCTAACGTGAAAGGCAAAGAACAAACTTTACAAGAGTACAGTGCACCTTTTTAGTTCAGTTTTGATGTGTTAAGTATCCATCTTATAATCGTAATCGTAATTGAGCATTTATATAGCGCCACTCAAAAACATGCCTTTGTGAAATTTTAAACACTGCTGTATAAGACCTAAGGCATGAGCTGGCCTGTTGCAAAGATTTTGAAGGCAACAACAAGAATTAATAAACATTTTGGCTACAGTGACAAATTCGATAGTGGGCCACTCCCTCTGAGCATCTAGTGCTCTTTACTCTGCCCTGGGTTCTTTGTATGGTGCAGAGTGTTACTAGGGATTGTGCAATAAGTTGCACATTTTTAGATCAGTTTCAATGTGTTAATGCCTTTTATTGCCTTTGTGACATTTTTAAAACTGCTATGTTAGACAAAATACATTGTGTCACTGTGGTGGTTTCTGCATATTGAGCCACGTGGTGTGAAAGGATTCAGATAATGATGTTGACAAATTCAGAACCAGGGAAACATATTAAGGATGCTGTTTTCATCCTTGTTTATTTGTCGGCATGTTTGCTGTAGACCAATTTCAGATTGCTGAAATATGTTCAATTGTTTTGCTGAACTGAGTCATTTTTGGCTGTTGCTTTCAGTCAGATGGAACAGTTTCTTAACGAATTCTCGGAAATATCAAAAGACGAACAGGTGATGAAACTTCATGACATGCTGGCACCACACATGTTGCGGAGGATGAAAGCAGATGTTCTCAAGGATATTCCTTCCAAGAGTGAATTCATTGTCAGAATTGAACTCTCGTCCATGCAGAAGTGAGATTTCTGTGATTTTAATTGACCTTGTGGATATGGGAAAATCTAAAACCCATAATGGTGACAGGGAAGGAGATTATAGACTATTAGTTAACTTTGGAAATACAAGGTTCTTATTTGTTAGAAAGCTGAATGGATGAATGAATGAATGTGAAAGATGGCATTTCTATGAACAGACTAAGCTGCGTCATATCTTGACATTTTCACTCAATTTCGTGCTACTAAGTTTTTAGGATGGTCATTTGTAATTCATCTGTAATTTCTTTTGTGGTCTGTAGAAAATATTACAAGCACATCCTGACAAAGAACTATGAGGCACTGAATGCCAAAGGCTACAGTCATCAGACGTCACTTATTAATATCATGATGGACCTTCGCAAATGCTGCAACCATCCTTACCTCTTTCCAGCGGCAGAGAAGGTAAACACTTTGAAGTTTGTAATATACTTGTAGTAATTACTTATTGCATCACATTTCTAACAAATGTTTCAGAATTGAGACAGCACTAAATACTGAAGGAATTTCTTTATGGTTTTTTTGCTAAGCTATGTATGAATATTGGTCTACCTCACTTTAAGGTGCAAGTCACCAACTTTGCAAAATGGTGCTGGTCCCATCCTCTTTTGTTGTTGTTACTGTCTGATCTTTGAGTACCTTTAAATATTTTTTCTGTAAGATACATTGTATAATTTATTAGTATAACCTGGAGATCCTTTGATGCGACGTCAGTTAATCATACTTTTTCTAATAATGAAACATCTATTTTGCTGTCACAGAAAAACAGAATAGGAATTATCTTATCTTAGTTTCATTTCTTGAACTTAAAACCATTTCTACTGTGCCATCGAACTGCGCTGATGTTTCTTCAGGTTTGAACATCTGAATCGGATATTTAGTTTGATTCAGCATAAATTTGTGCTAACTCCACTTTTAGATAAGCTGTTGTTGTGTGTCTGTTTCAAGGAAGCTCCTATCTCAGCGTCTGGAATGTACGAGGGTACCTCTATGACAAAGGTCAGTGGAAAGCTGGAGATGCTGGCAAAGATGCTGAAGATACTGAAACGAGATGGTCACCGTGTCCTTATCTTTTCTCAGGTAAAACGCCAGACATTTGTTTTGTGTTGCATGAAGATTTTCAGTCGTTTGTTAGATAAGTTTCTATATATCTGACTGTTGATTTTTCTTTTCTACATTTCAGCTTTAACATTATTATACTTTAATGACTTAAATCTTTGATGACAGTTGAATCAGAAAAGTAGCTTTTCTGATCTGATCTAATGACTTTGCCTTTACCAAGACATTGATCAGTTGATGGTCGCTGGGGCCGCTCGTTGTTAAAGGGTTAAGGACAACTGTAATTAAAATTGTAAACCAGTAGGTCTTGCAGTTGGGTTACAGTGGGTTTGTTTTCTTGAAATAGTAGTGATTTGTTGGTTGAATACCAGAGCATTAGCCTTTCATCTGTGTCAGTAGTTCAATCCTGTTCTAATAAACTGGGCTGTGGATTTACTATGTTTTGCCATCCAGAATTACAGTTTGTGTTTGTTCCTTTGATAGATGACACGTATGCTGGACATTCTGGAGGACTTCTTGGCCTATCACTGCTACGGATATGAGCGAATTGATGGCAGCATTGCAGGCAACATGCGTCAGGAAAGCATTGACCGATTCAACTGTAAGTGTTTGGAAGCATCTAATTGATCCTTTAGGTTTGACCTGTTTGCACGTCAAAGAATAGAATACAAAGATGTATTGTATTTGGTGGTGTAATGACTGCTCAGTCAAGTCAATCTGCTAATGTCAACTGTTCATGAACCGTAGTTTAGAATCAGATTTGTGTTTTATATTTATTTGGTTGGTTAGATGCCGTTTAACAACAATGTGTCATAACAAAGATGATTAGGGTCGTCCTCCTTTCTCCAGACTTGAGACTGGCACTGCCTGAGTACGAGCAGTGGCAGAGTTTTATATTTAGTTTGTTAATGAATAAACGAATATTGATTGATTGATTTGTAGTTAAGCTCAGAAAGATTCTAAATTTTGCAGCTGTATCTGATTCTCTAAATTTTGTTTATTCTTGATGTTTGTTTTCTTGTTAATGTTTAGAAGTTCATCTTTAATTTCAATATTAATTAGTGGATCTTCTGCTGTTGTATTTACCCATTGATTTTATTCACACAGCTCCTGAATCCAGTCACTTTGTGTTCCTGCTATCAACTCGTGCTGGTGGTCTTGGAATAAACCTGGCAACAGCTGACACAGTCATCATTTATGATATGGACTGGAATCCTCACAATGACATACAGGTAAAACACTTGCATATAGGCTATCAGCCATCTCGTTGAATTCAGTTTAATGTGCAGAAATCACTTAAACTAAACCCAAGCAACAAACCATTGAAAGCAGTAATGGATGACTAAAGCTGTACTCTCATTGCTATGCCAACCAATTAGGCAATAAGTGCTATGAGGGATAAAGTACTAGTTGATCAGCTTATTATCAAATGCCTTGATATGACTGTAAGTTAGAAGATAGCAGATGCTGCAAACTACTCTAACGGCTATAAATGATGGGGTTTAGGATAATGGTACCACTCTGACACAAAGAACAGGGGATCAGCACAGACTCGGGGTCGCCCCTTCCGCTGCCCTCCCACTTAGCCTTTCATTCGCCAGATGGTGTTGGTAAAATGAGCAGTATGACGTGACGGATGCCTTGCGTGGCTGCCAAACAGTTAAATTCGACTCCTAAATTGTAATGATACTGCGGTCTGTCAGTTTGAAATAATAAACGAAGATTGTTAATTGCTGTTATGTTATTCATTTTCAATTAAATGCCTTGTGCTTCATGACAAAGGCGTTTTTCAGTCTTTTGTGAAAAGTGGTAATTGTAGTTGTAATCTGACATTTATTAAGCATTTTAGTTTACGTATTGTTATAACAAGGAAGCTTTATTACTTTGTTTGGGTTTTGTCTAATGAAGCGCTGTCGTGCTTTTCTGTTTTGCTAGGCCTTCAGTCGAGCGCATCGTATTGGACAGAAAAACAAAGTCATGATCTATCGATTTGTCACCAGAAATACTGTCGAAGAGAAAATTGCGCAGGTGATTAATGCTGGCACCATTCATTACATTGGAGCGCCTCTGAATAGGAATCTGGAAGGGGCACTATAACAAGTGTTCAAATACAATACAATACAATTATGATTCATTCACAAAATAAACATCTTTAGCATACTGTGGCTTTCCTGTACCAATGTAAAGTGCCACAGTATTACTGCCAATGTGATTTTGTGGTAAAACCAGAGTAGATGGCAGAATAACACTGGCATTTGGTAGATAGAAGTCCCTCACAGATTTCTACTGCAATTTTTTAAATACACTATTTTAGTTTTAAAATAGTTTCGGAATATGCATGCAGTCCAGATTAATTGGTGCTATGTGTAGTTTAGTGTTTTTTCTTTTATTCAGATTAGGGTGCGGGAATTAATTAATCTGATCTTTCACAGGTTTACTTCTTTTTGGTTCATTGTCTTTGCATGTTTTTTGGTTCATTGTGTCTGAATTTTTTGGGTTCATTGTCTCTGAATGTTTTGGGTTCATTGCCTCTGAATGTTTTTTGATTCATTGTCTCTGAATTTTTGGGTTCATTGTCTCTGAATGTTGTTTTTGTTGCTCACTTCTCATGTGATTCGTTTTTGAAATAGGTTTGCAAGCAGAAGATGATGTTGTCTGAGCTTATTGTGCACCGTGGAATGGGTGGAGGTGGAGGTAGCAGCAGCAATTTAGCAATGGAAAAGAAGGACTCGCTTACCAAACAAGAAATCAGTGACATCCTCAAATACGGTGCCGAGAATCTCTTCAAGGACGATGAGGAGGGTCAAGGTCAGCTACCTGGAGACCTACTTTCTTAATTACCGGGTTATGTGCACACCTTCTGGGTTATTTGCTTAAGGGCTTATTTCAGGTGTTCTTTTACGTGTTTTTCTCAAATGTTTAGTGTCTTATTTTATGTAGGATGTTCATCAGAAACTCCTTTTAACAAATTAACATGTTTGATCATAACATGAAATTCATGGATTTAAAGTAAGGAAGTAGTAAGCCATTCATTTGCCTCTGACCAGCACACATGATCAGGCTCATGATCCCAAATGGAGTTGAGCTTTAGAAAAGGAGCTGTTGTGAACATGTGTTTGTTATAAAGAAATTCTTAATATAGCTGACACATACAGCTTTATAATGCTTTTTCCAGTTTATATTCATTTTTCTGTTTATTTGCATTGTTCATGTAACATATATGTGACCTGCTCTGGCAAAAGGAGGCGGAAGTCGCAAATGATAAAAGCGAAGAAATTAACTAAAACACCAATCAGGTGTAAATTTTTCGATTGTCGTTTTTTGGCATAAATCAATAAATAAGATTTTATATTATGTGAAAAGAATATTGATTTAATAATATTTAACCTATTTCTTAACAAATTAATGAAGTTTGCGTGATTAGTAAATATTAGCCGGCAATTTAATCTCGATTTTAGGTCAAGTTTCAAGAGTATTTCATGGCCTTCATTCTGTTAGTTCATCCAAGTGTAATACGTCATTAGAAAGTTTATGAATGCGGCTTGCTAAAAATATCCTGATTTGGATGGTTTGCCGCAGTGATTTCAATATATTTAAAGTTTAAAACACTTAAACTTTGCGATTTACTTAGGGTATTAAACCCCATCGTTAGCAACGGAGTCACGTGACTGAACCTGGCCTTCCTATAGGCTGCACTTTCAAGGTCGCGCATATTTAATCACTGTTTACGCGGAGATAAATAAATAACGCGTGCATAGAAAATCGATTTTGATCTTAACTTTCTTGAGATTCTTAATTTATTTAAATTTAAGAATGAGTAAAACTGAGAAGGGGCGTCGAATTGCGCGTTTAGTAAACGATGCGTCAGCGTGTGGACTTAAAAATTAAAATCTAGCAGAGATAATAGACGATTATTTAACGCCGCCGATCGATAAGACAAGAAACTTTGCAGGCGTTTTTCTCGAAATTGAACTTCGGAGTAGGGAAACATTGAAAAATTCATATCTCTGGAACCCGTGAAGATAGAATAATAATTTTTTCAACATTTTAAACAGAAATTATCATTTAGCATTTTTATCCTAAAATATGAAAAACTATTTTTTTGGCCAACAGCCTCCTTTTGCCAGAGCAGGTCACATATTTGTTTTAGGTTTGTGAATTCTTGAGGGCTTCAGAATTAGTGTGTTAAATGTATTTTTTCTGTACTTTTTTCAGTTGTCTACAGTGATGGAGCCATCGAGAAACTTCTAGATCGTGATCAGGAGGTAGAAGTCGAAAAGGAGAAAGAGTTTGGGATGAACGAGTACCTGAGGTCATTCAAAGTTGCCAGTTACCAAGTCAAAGAAGGCATCGATGATGTTAGTTTGGGTTTTATTATGTTCTGTATAAATGCTTTGTTCTCTGTATTACTGGGGTGTGTGATAGTCTTATGGTTAGCATGCTGGACTGTCAACCGAGAGGTCAAAGGTTCAAACCCTGCCAGGGCAGAAATCTGTGTTGAGATTTCTGCTTCCCAACTCGATTATTACGTTTACACTGACCATACACTCTCAGTGGAAATCAGTGGCGTAACTAGGGGTTCGTGCGCCCGAGGGCAAGAATTTCCTGAAAATGTTTTTCTAACTTCCGCCAAAATTTCTGATGACCTTTTTTTTTTGTTGCTTTTTCCCTCTGTTTCTCTGTTTTTCAACAAGAACCTTGTCAAATATCATTTTGCGCCCCCCCCCTTGCCCGTGCGCCCCCCAGACTCACGTACAAAAAGTTACTTTTTTACTATTTTTCTATTTTTTTTACCTGATTTCTTTAACAAAAAACACATTTTCAGACCTAATCTTGCGCCCCCCCGTCCTGCGGGCGGCCACCCCCTGCCCCCCTCGTTACGCCACTGGTGGAAATATCAGACAGTGAGGGAAAGGACTGGCCACCCGCCTCATATGCTGAGGCTAAGAAAATGAAGTCGCAAACACTTAATGCCTGTGGCTGCCTCTCGGGCTAGCTTAGGGGACTTCTTCTTCTGTCTATTATTAATGACTGAAATTGAAGATGTGATTGGGTGGAGTTATGGCCCACTTTCTTTTGAAGGGGTATATAGCTTTTGAATGCCAGCCATGAAGATTGATCCCAGTAGAATAAGAGCCAGAGTGAAGTCATATTTATGTTCTGCTCTTATGTATTGAGTGTTTTTTGTTGGAAGCTGCAAACTCAACTCTCAGAGAATATAGTTACAGAGAATATATGCAAGCAGGTATGTTTTATATTTCATGTTATGTTTGAATCTGCAGTGTTGGACTAAGATAAGTATTGCATGTGGTGACAAGATCGGATGAGTTTTACTGCAGGAGATTGTGTTGATTTGGGCTTGAGGATCCACTGGCATCACACCTCCTCTGATTATAATGATGATGTTTGATGATGATGCATCTGTGTGATGCCCAAGGAATGGAGTCGACTGCCAATCTCTCTTCATAGCTCAAATTCATTTCCTTCAAAAAGCGCCTCAGAGCTCACTATTTTTCCTTGACTTTCAAGCACTTGGATACCTAAATACATCTTCTCCTGGCAGCTGACTATCCGCCCCTCAGATTCACATTTCGGTGTGACGAAATGCATGTTACAAATTTAATTAATAATAATAATTGTTATTATTCTGTTTAGGAAGAAGAGGTTGAGGAAGAGAAAGAAGACGAATCCGTGGCTGAAGACCGACGAGAAAATGAGACAGATGTGCAGTACTGGCAACGTGTCCTGGGTCCGGCCTACCACGACCACGTGGTTCAGACGCTGAGGGAGCAGGAGGAGGTGGCAAAGACACTTGGAAAGGGAAAACGTATCCGAAAGCAGATCAACTATGCTGAGAAGGAAATGATGGATGCAGCTGAGGCTCTGTCTAAGGTAAGTACTTAGGATATTTTATTTTGGTTGTATAATTTATTTACCTGCCTTTTGTTGTCCTCGTTATGTTGATTTTGTGGAAAAAAATTATTTTCACTTACCAGGTGAATGTTCTGCTACCTTTATATCCTGTCTTAACACTTTATTGACGAGAGAGAGTACTAAGTGTTTAATCTTATGTTGTTAATCATATCCAAGAATGTTGTGTGTGGCACTCTGTTATGATGGTTACCTGTTTATTGTGGCAATTTATTATTTGGTCTGTCTAAAGTGGGCAAATGGGCAAAATGAACCCAGATGTCTGTCTGTCTTTCTGTCTGTCTGTCTGTGTTGTGTGTCTGCTCATAATTATTGTCAGGTATATGGAAAGATTTCTTCTTGTTTCTAAAGGGAAAGAAGAGAGCTGGAGAGGAAGACATTGCGTTCCAGTCGGATTATGAACCAACGTCAGATTCAGATGACGGTAGTTTGTTTCTTCTGCTCTTTTGCTTAAACTAATTCCGTTCCTTACACTCTCAAAGTTCTATTATGCTGCACTAGAAAAGAATTTGATGAATTTCTTTAAATGCTGTGTCAGCCTTTGAATGATCTTTGAGCCTGATTGCTTTCAGAAGATGCATCTGCTGGTGATGATGATGGAGAAAATGCTGGCAAAAAGCGTATGTTTCCTTTTCTTGCTTTTTGATATTTAAAATTTATCTTCTATCTTTAATTGGATGTTCTTTATGTTTTTAACGGTTGATGAATGTTTTGACCCTAACCTCTTTTAACATTTGTTGTCACAATTTGGCAAAAACAGTAAATTAGCATGTTTTCATATAAAATACTTGTAAAATTACCAAACTCGACTATGTAACTGTGCATTGGTATCAGGAAGTATATTGCTTCTAAAGGTTTCTAACAGATGCTGTGGCAAATGTACATATATATTAGTCTACGTTTTTTTCTTATCGTCTTTTGTATTTCTGTGCTTAGGAAAGCACCTGAAGAGTGGCCAACAGGTACCAAAGGGTCCCCCAGTGGCTCTTCCACCTCTGGTGGAACGCAACGAAGGCCAGGTCCTTGTGCTTGGGTTTACTGCACGGCAGAGGCGAGCCTTCCTCGATGCGGTCATGAGATATGGAATGCCTCCGGAAGATCCATATCGCTCACAGTGGTAAGAGGTTGTTTATGAGCTAAGATAGTCTTTGTGATCTGTTATAACATTTGTTTTGGCAATCTGGCATCCTAATTGCCAAAAACAGTAAAATAACTTGTTTTCATATAAAATACTTGTAAAATTGCCAAACTTCACTGTATAACTGTACATTGGGATCGTGAAGTATATTGCTTCTGACGTTTCCTATAGGATGTTATGGCAAACACATACATTTATATACTTTTGAAACACGTTAGAATTTGACCTTGCGTCATAAATTTATGAAATGGCACAGATGGTAGTTTTCCTGAGTTGTGTAGCAAACAGCTGGAAACATGGGTCAAATGTTTTAGTTTTCGTGAACCAGATGCATATTAAGGTTTGAAATATACCAAATGGAAAAGCTTTACTTGTGGCTTTTCCAACATGGTAGATTGTTACAGGGAGTTAAGCATTGCTACTAGGATAACACCTAAATGATGCTGTTCTATTAGCAGGACATGTCAAGTTCTCCTTTTAACAGTTTGCAAAGATGTTTCTGCATTTAATGCATTAAATGAAATTAGTTGGTGTTCAATAGAGTGTGTTCAGTTCAGTACTGTATGTTATTTTTACTGTTTTTTTTGTTCATAGGTTGGTTAGAGACCTACGTGGCAAACCAGAAAGAATTTTCAAGGCATATGTTTCGCTCTTTATGCGTCATCTCTGTGAACCAATAGCGGACAATGCTGAGAAATTTGCTGATGGAGTTCCGAGGGAAGGCCTTTCCAGGCAGCATGTGCTGACGAGAATTGGAATCATTGCCCTTATTAGGAAAAAGGTACTCTATATTTCTTTCCTTTATGTGAAACAATATTTTCTGCAATTTTTCAGATGTATTGCCAGAACCTGTTAATCTTCTTGCTCTTAATTAGTTGACTCCATTAATTGATTGAAACGTACATTCGTATGGCTTCTATTGTTTCTTTTTACTTGATTATACCTATTTTTGAAATGGGTGGATTCAGTAAGGTTTTTAGTTTATGTGGTGATTTTCTAATTATGATTTATTTAAATTCTGTTTAAGGTACATGAGTTTGAAGATGTGAATGGCACAGACAGCATGGCAGAGTTCCGACCGGCAAAACCATCAACAATCGAAGTAAAGACAACAAATCCCACTTCTGAATCAAACAAAGGAAATGGCACTGACAAAGCAGAGGAAAAAGCAGCTTCAGCAGAAAGCAATGACAAAGATGTCGAAAAAGCGACTGGAGGCCAACAGTCCGATGAGAAAGTAACTGCCGAAGAGGATGGAAAAGCAGGTGACAGCTCTAAAGGCGCAGATGAAAGCTCGAAAGGCGCAGATGAAAGCTCTAAAGGCGCAGACGAAAGCTCTAAAGGCGCAGATGAAAGCACTAAAGGCACAGATGAAAGCTCTAAAGGCGCTGATGAAAGCTCTAAAGGCACAGATGAAAGCTCTAAAGCAGCAGACTCTGGTAGCAAAGAACAGCGTGAAGGAGAGGAAGCGCCAATGGAACAGGGAGAAGAGGTTCAAGAGAAGCAGAAGTCTGACGCCAAAGAGGGTTCTGAGAAGGATGTGGAGCCCATGGAAGTTGATGGTAATGATGGAGAGTCAACGAAAAAGAAAAGTTTAGACAACATTGATGAAACGGAAGGAAAAGAGGAAGAAAAAGAAGAGGAGAAGAAGGATAAAGAGGAAAAGGAGGAGGATGCGAAGGAGCCGGAGAAAGCCAAAGAAAATGCTGAAGAACTAAAAGAGAAGAATGCTGATTTAGAAAAAATGGAGGCTGAGGAATCTACCAGTAAGGAAGAAACTGCCAAGGTCGTGGAAGAAGGTGATGAAAAGGAGAAGGATGCGGAAAAAGAAAAGGAAGCCGATAAAGAAGACGATAAGGAATCTGGAGCAGCCAAGGATTTGGAGGAAGCAAAAGAGACAAAGGATGAGCAAAAGAAAGATGTTGCTGAAGCTGGAAATGGTGGAAAGGAAGCAGAAGATATAAAGAAGGATGTTACAGCCTTAGATCTAGCCCAGCCAATCGAGAAAGCAAATGGTGAGCACGAAAGGCTGCATACTACATAGCAGAGTATAGTGTTGATTTCTTTTCCACTCTATTGCAGTTTGAACCCTGTATTTCAGTATTTGATGTGTTGCCTTGTGAGAGCCCCTCAATGTTATAATATTGTTCTACAAAGCACATCCAGTTGGTGATAAAAGTAGAATTAATGAATGTATACATTTTAGTAAATTAAATAATCAGTTAAGTAAATTAACAAACATTGAAGTTTTGTCTGAAAACAGAGGTGTAAAATCGTGCTGTTTAAATACGATATTTTTACAAAGTCTAGTTTTTATTTTACTTTTTCCTTGTTGTATATTTAGATGTTCTGCTAACGTCGATCAAATCTCTACTAGAAATTTCTGCGGAACTTCGCAGGCGTTTCTGGATAGCCGATGGTGGTTTCACGGAGTTGCATTCGCTGTGGCACCTGGAAGAGATGCAGCTGATCCAGAGCAAGGAGTACGAGACTTGGCATCGACGCCACGACTTCTGGCTCTTGGCTGGCGTGATTACGTATCCTTTTTATGAACCAACAGTCTGGTTACCAACAGGTGTTAAGTGTTAAGTTATGTTGAATTGATAAATCATTGTTAACTGCTTTAACTTCTATGTATATTTCTTAATCTTCATGTGTGTGGCATTTAATTTTCGGATTGAGTTGACCTGTGATGTAGTTAGAATGTTAAAACTGATATGAATGATCAGAAATCTTCCACAGATTATGCAGAGGCACCATACAAGTGTTCTTTTGCAGTACAGTTTCATACTAGAAAGAGCGTAAACAATTTGGGTCAAATTTGAAGGCATTTGCAAATTGAGCTAAAGTTACTTTATTCAGTTGTTTTTGGATTTGACAGGTAATTAGTTGTGAGGTTTGTTGGGTGTTTAGACAAGAGATGTTTTGTATTTGGCCTTAACTGGATTTTCTTAGTCATGGCTATCGACACTGGCAGGATATCCTATCAGATCCACGTTTTGATCTCATGAACCAGGCATTTAAGTCGGACAGCGAACGCACACGGAAAGCCGCTTTCCTCAATCGAAGATTCCAGGTATATGGGTAGAATATGTAACCAACTCATTGTTTGATAATCCAAGGATAATGTGATGTTTGATTGGTATGAATAAGACTTTTAGCTCTAGTGTTAGGGTTTGAATCCTTGTGCATCACAGGAAACGGACAGTTTATTGTTATGCTGTGAAACACAAGGAAGGCTGCTTCAAACCAAGGGCTACGTATTCTGTAGTTAGATCTTGTACTGTAGCTCGATACCATGTACAAGGCTCATGGGACTGTTGTTGATTTGCTTTGTCTTGGGTGGGGAATTACTGTTAATTGTATACGTTACTTAATGTTTTCTGGTTCAACCTAATAAGTGTTTGTGTAACAGTTCTAGCTACTCTAAACGACACATTTGCTGTTGTTCCTTTCGATTTTAGCTTTGCACATTTTCGTCGTTGATTTCAGTGATCATTGATATCAGTGATCATTTTAGGTGATCATTGATTTCAGTGATCATTGATTTCAGTGATCATTGATTTCAGTGATGATAGATACTGAAGGGGTGCTATATTAAGTTTCTTTGATTGAACCATTTGAACCAATGCAGTTGCTGCATAGAGCTGTAAGGTCTATAGAAGTCTGACAGCTTTCAATGATTTTACGGTCTGTAATTAATTAATAGAGACCCGAGCTCTACTGCTTTTTAATACATTGAACTTTTGCCTTTGAATATTTGATACTTTTTGTGCCTTGTAAAGCTGCCAATTATTTTTAAAGCAGTGTGACCTGGTGTGATGGTTTGAGTATCTAGTGTTCGAGCATTAGCTGTGTGGCTCTACAGTGACTTTTGTTTATAGTCATGTAATATTAATGTATGATTAACGAATTAACGTGTAATATTTATTGCTTTTGCAGCTGTTGGAACAGGCTTTGGTAATTGAGGAACAGCTGCGGAAAGCTTCAGTTGAAAATGCTCAGAATGTGGAGCCGGCGCAAGAAGCCGTAGAACCTTCAGCCAACGCAACCGACGTCAAACCGGACCAGTGAGATGTCTTCTTCATCTCTATGTATTCTCTATGCATTATTACTGGTCACTGGTCATTGTTTGTATCATTAGAAAGTCATTCTCACACTTCGTGTGATGTATTGCAATGTGCAAATTCACACCAGGCATATCTTTGTGTGAGAATGAGCACTAGTGATAAAACAGTTGCACGTGACTAATTGAATTATAATTATTATTATTAAGGAGTTTTTGTATAGTGCCCCTTCAAGGTAATCTACTACGAAGCACTCCAGTCTAACCACGGATAAATAAGAGAGTCTTCAAGTTAGTAAAGAGCCATGGATGTTCGAAATTGTAAACGGATAATTGAAGGAGTTTAAAAATAAATTTAATAAATGTGCAAACAATGTCAACTTTTTCGTAAGCCAATTTCGCATATATTTTCATATTATTTTAAAGAGCGTAGTGTGACCTCTAGGCATTAGGCAGAACAAAACAGGAAGCCCATTCCAAGTCCTAGGGCCAGCAACCATAAAAGAGCACTGCTAATAGTGGTCCGCGAGCGAGGGACCACGAGTTCAGCTTGATTTTCAGACTGTTTGACAAATGTACTTTGATTGGTTTCAGCCTTAAGCCTCTGGATGATCTGGCTAGTTCACTGAAGAACCTTGGACAGGGTACTGAAACCAAGGGAAACAAAAACCCTAAGCTACATAAAGGTTGGTTCGCAATGTCCTCAGGTCCTGTCTGTATATTCAGTCCATCATTTTGTTTAACTATCGTACTTTAAGATATTTCATACCACTTCACTGAATGCCATTTATATAATGGCACACAATATGCCTCTCTCTCTCTCTCTAAAACTGTGAACAGGGTACCTTAAATCAGTGTAGTCCTGTCTTAAACCATGTATCTTGAACAAGGGTGCTCCTATTGTGAACCAGGTCTCCTGAAAAAAGGTGCTCCTATCTTGAAGCAGGTATATTGAACAAGGGTATTCCTGTGCTGAACGAGGTATCTCGAACGTTCAAGGGTACTTCTATCTTGAATGGGGTATCTTCACCAAGGGTACCCCTATCCTGAACAAGGTATTTTGAACAAGGGTACTCTTTTCCTGAATCTGGTATCGTGAACCAGGGTACTGTAGTCAGATTTTGAACCAAAGTCCGGTAGTCGTGTCTTAAGCCATGTATCAATGAAAGGCTCTAGGGAAGAGATGCCAGTAGGAAATGCTAGATTGTTTATTGATATATACTGTTGTCAGTAGTGTTACAAAAGAACCTGTTAATTTGGTCAATTTAACTATGAAACAAACTCTAGTAGTATCTGTCAGAATATGCTGGATTAACATTTTAATCATTTCATAAACTTGGTTTTGAATTGCAGCCAACTGTCCTTCTCTTTTCAGTTCTTGGCCACATTGCAGCATTGGTGAACGACATAAACGACATGTCCTACACAAACATGCCGGCAAGTTTGGCTAAGGCTTACACGGCTAATGCTGCCAAACCACTGCAGCAGAAGTTGATGCCCCCACTGAAACCGTCTCCTACACCGTCAGGCTCAACTGGGCCATGGGTTGGAGGATATAAACCCATTTTGACATCAGGAGCCCAGGGTGCAAAACCTGTTTATATGCCGGTGTCAGGATACAACATGGGTGGTAAGTACCTCCTATTAGCTGGTCTATTCATTGCAGTTCTTGGTTGTTGGTCATTTGCTAGGTACTGGTCACTTTTAACACTTTAATGACACACTGCATTGGTTTCCCAGTCACTTTTAATACACTCTCGTCATTAAACTTCATGTTTGTTCAGATTTGTGTATGTATGTCTGATTTGTTTCTGCCTTTGGGCGTAATAAAGTACTGATTAGAGTGTTTTGATTTGTTATTACTGATAGTTCTTGGTATGTGATTGCTCAGATAATGATTAAGCGGTAAATTGTAAACTCAAAATCTGTGAAGTGCTTCTCAAAGACAAGTGCAGGGCCCCAGCTTATTCACGAGCTCTGCGTCGTGTGAGATGGATTGTCCAGAGAGGATGGGTTGCTATTTTTATTTGAATTTTAATGCAGTAAATGAAAATGTTTGAAGGTAAGAAATATTAATTATAATAATAAAATAAAAAATAAATTTTAATATGATACTAGAAAAAAACTAACAATGGAAATGTTGAATGTGTTTTTCTGCCTGTGTTTAGCAACTTCATCCCAGTCGTTGGTGCCAAGTACATCTGGAGCATCGACCTCGGCATCTGGTGGAGAAAAATCGAAAGACGTCATCTGCATTGACTGATGCCACTAATAACGACTGACTGTTTTGTTGTTGATATTCTCGTGTTTCCTCTAGAGAGGCAGGAGGACACGATTGTATATCAGGAACTTTGTAGACACTGTAAACTCATGCATTTTGATTCGTAGATCTACACGGTAGTTTGCAGATTCTGTTTGTCCGAGTTTGAAACTGCCAACTACTTTGTCGTTGTCCAACAAAGCAAACATGCAAATTGCATTTTGAAGGATGATTTTATATATTGGTTCTAATGTAGAGAACTTCATTAGGACATTTGGTGGAGCATGTATGCAGGAACATTCTTTCTCACAAAAATTTATTCGAGTGGTTGAAAGTGGCTTTGACAGCACAAACGGCTGTGTTTAAGTTTCAGGGGTTAGAATTCTGTTTGTTTTTTTAGCATTTAATTTGCAGTGCTTTAATGATTCTGTGAGAAACATGCCACAAAGTTCATTCTACAATGGATGGATGCATTTGCTTTGTGATTGAACACTCAAAGGATTTAAGTTCTTGGGATTGGTTGAGCACTGCTTGTAGCATTTTTTTGCTATTCAGTCACTAATCGTATGACCACCATGGGGAAACCACTGGGATTAGATGGTTGATACCTTCTTGTTTATTTGGTTTTTCGATAGGTCTGCTTATGTGCATGACTAATGGCCTCTGCTCTGCGACCTTAAGCAGTACACTTGTAGTTTGCATTCACGTCTGCTGGACTAAATGACTTGTGCAAGCAATTTATATAGCGCCTCTGAAGAGTTTTGGTGGTGCTGCTTGCAAAGCTATTCTCCATCTGGTTGAAAGTTTCCTCTATTTAAATTGAAAATGAATGCGATCTGTGTTTATTAAAAGAGAAGTGTATGCAGGGAGAATTTTGTTAGATTTATCGCCTATATTAACACTTGCTCTACCGGTGATGATTGGCACGTGCAGTTATTGTCTGCAGTTACCTAACTTAAAATTTCGGCCTCCAACAGATTGTACGCAAATGGAGCCCTCGGGTAAAAACTTCGTACATAAAGCAGGCTTTTAGCGTCCCGGTCATTAAGGCTTTGGACCACCTCTAACCTGCAGTTGCAGTTAAGCTACTGAGCATATATTTCAGCCGATTCTAACTGTTCCTTTAGGAGTCGTCCATTAATTATGTCAACAAAATAGGGGGGGAGGGGGTTTGGAAAAGTTTGACAGTTGTTGACAAAGGGGTTCGGGGGTTCGGTACAAGTTGACGTCAACAAATTTTTTTTCCAATGAATCAACACAGACCCTTCAAAATGGTAGCGAAAACATTAAATAATGCTAAAAATGTATAAAGTGCTTAATGTTTAATACTACTAAAAAGCTGGTAATAAACTAAAGTCATATATTTTTAAATTCGAGATTGCATTTTTAGTGTAAAAAATATTCTACATGTATTGAGCCATTGTGTTTCTTTTTGTGTAGGGGGGTTCTGGGATTGTTGACATAAGTTTTAGGGGTCCGTCAATGTTTGAGAGTTGTTGACAAGGGGAGGGGGTTCAAAACTGCCTAAAATTTGTTGACATAATTAACACTAGAAGTACCGAGAAATCGAACTTCCTAGAAGCACCAAGGGGGTCATTTTGACCCCAAATAATTTATAATGCAAAGTCAATTGCAAATTCAATGAAATTGACTATCAACTTTATTAACATAAATTACATGAGCATAAACAAGTGTAATAAGTAAGTTGGAATGGAATAATAGGAGATCCTCTGCTCTCACCAGATCTCCTATCCTCTCGCCAGATCTCCTCCGCTCTCACTAAATCTACTATCCACTCACCAGATCTCCTATCCTCTCACCAAATTTCCTATCCTCTCACCAGATCTAACCCTATCTTCTCGCCAAATATCCTATCCTCTCACCAGATTTCTTATTCTCTCACCAGACCTCACCCTATCTTCTCACCAAATCTCTTATCCTCTCACCAGATCTCTCCTCTCACCAGATCTTCTCTCCTCTCGCCAGATCTTCTATCTTCTCATCAGATCTCCTCTCCTTTCACCAGTAACTCTCCTATCTTATCACCAGATCTCCTATCCTCTGACCAGATCTCCTCTCCTCTAACCAGATATTCCTTCCTCTCACCAGATCTCCTTTCCTGTTTCCAAATATCGTCTTCTCTCACCAGATCTCTCTCCTCTCACCAGATCTACTCTGCTCTCACCAGATCTCTCCACTCACCAGATCTTCTCTCCTCTCACCAGATATCCTCTCACCAAGTCATCCTTCTTCTCGCCAGATCGCCTATCCTCTCACTTGATCTCCTCTCCTCTCACCAGATCTACTACCCTCTCACTTGATCTCCTATCCTTTCACTAGATCTCTCCTCTGACCACATCTTCTTTCTCCCACTAGATATCCTCTTCTCTCACCAGATATCCTCTTCTCTCACCAGATCTGTTCTTTTCTCACCAGATCTCCTCTCACAAGATCTCCTTTCCTCTAACCAGATCTCCGCTCCTCTCATCAAATCATCCTTCTCGCCAGATCTCCTATCCTCTCACTTGATCTCCTCTCCTCTCGACAGATCTACTATCCTCTGGCCAGATCTCTCCTCTGACCGGATCTACTTTCCTCTCACCAGATCGCCTATCCTCTCATCGTATCTCCTCTTCTCTCACCAGATCTGATCCTATCCTCTCACCAGATCTCCTCTCCTCTCACCAGATCTCCTCTCTTCTCACATTTATTACGTAATTAGCTTTGATATATAATATTATTGAATAAAAAACAAGAAATACGTAAGCCTGATATGCAAGTACTGATACAGGGGTCAGATTGACCCCTTGGTGCTTAAAGGTAGAACAGCAAAAATCTCAGAAATTGTGAATCCCCCCGAGTTCAAATTTTGGCAGAGGGTATACCCTACGAAGTTAGGAAAAGTCATAAAATTACAGGACCCGGGCTATATCTGGGGCCGAGGTGCGTTCCGCTAAAAACCAAAAGGGGTCAGATTGACCCCTTCGGTGCTTCTAGTGTTAATGGACGACCCCTTAGTGACATTCTAATGGTTAATGCACTGCAGCACTGGACTTTCAACCAAGAGGTTGGGGTTCAAATCCCCTCCTGGGCAGAAATTTGTTTTGAGATTTCTGCTCCCCCTAGCCAACTTGGCTATAATGAGTATACTCGTCGGCCATAAACTGTTGGAGATCAGACGGCGGAGGAGAGGTTAGGCGACCCAGCACGTGTCAAAGCTTAGAAAAAACGGTGACAAACACCATGTTGTTGACTCCTCAGGTTAACGTCAGGGATTGCCGTTCTACATACGTATACGTGTCGGCTATCAATATAATATATATATATATATATATATACACCTAGACACTTGATAGAGCTTTGCATATGGCTGACCTAAACGATTGCTTTTTAAGAGTGTCAAATGCAGACCGTATACAGCACAGAGTCAGCAACAAGACTTCTAGAAGGAATGCACTCAAGAATGCACTTCTGCGGAGAAGGAGGGCCAGACAGCTGCGAAAAAGAGGGGGGTATGCAGGTTTACCACCAGACGAAATAACACCCATTTGTCATTACGGGGAACATTCTCCAGGTCTCGGTATTTGTCTAGCTACGACCAACAGGTATACACTGGTTACTTTGAAATACATGCATGAGGTGAGGATGCAATCGCCTCTCCTCGATTCTCCAAGGGTTTAACTAGACTCGTTAGCACGTTCAAACGGAGACAGATCGAGTTTGCAAGATCCAGGCATAGGGGTGGGACAGACTGCACACAGACAGACAGACAGAATCCCGATAGCGCATTGGATAACACACTGGCGTAGAGAGCGAGAGGTACCGAGTTCGAGCCCCGAAAGGGCGGTTGTGCTTTGTAGGCTGCTATTAGCGCCGTGTATTGCAGGCTGTCTGTTTTGTTAGTAGTTAAGATTGTTTCAATGGTAAAGTCATAGTTTACGACGTTACGTTGCTAAATTATTTGATGTTGTCACTGTAAAATGGTAGCTGGATTGATGAAAGAAAGCGTTTCCCTAAATAATGGAAGTGGGATTGATGAAAAAGTTCCTGTGCTCAAATTGAAGTTCGAGCCCCGAAAGGGCGGTTGTGCTTTGTAGGCTGCTATTAGCGCCGTGTATTGCAGGCTGTCTGTTTTGTTAGTAGTTAAGATTGTTTCAATGGTAAAGTCATAGTTTACGACGTTACGTTGCTAAATTATTTGATGTTGTCACTGTAAAATGGTAGCTGGATTGATGAAAGAAAGCGTTTCCCTAAATAATGGAAGTGGGATTGATGAAAAAGTTCCTGTGCTCAAATTGAAGTTGGATCGATCGAAATAATTTTTCCCGTAAATAGAAGCTGGATGGATGAAATTAATTTTTGGATTCAATAGAAACTGGATTGATGAAAATAATTGTTTCCGTAATTAGAAGCTGGATCCATGAGAATATATCTTTGCTTAAATAAAAGTTCCATTGATGAAAAATATTTCTTTCATGAAATGGAAGTTGGATTGATAAAAGTAATTTTTTCAAATTAAATAGAAGTTGGATTGATGAAAAAATTTCTGAATGAAATGAAAGGTGGATTGATGATAGTTAACATGCACATAGGTAGACTTCTTACTTACCAACGTCAAGTACGGCATTGAAGACATTAAAATAATTTAGCAACGTAAACTACGACTTTACCGTTTCAATTGCATAACATGTAGCCTAAATGTACAGCGCAGTGCGTTTGGCAGGCGCTTGATTAAAGAAAAGATTATTATTATTATTATTATTATTATTATTATTATTATTATTATTATTATTATTATTATTATTATTATTAATACGATAATCTACAGGACCCCTACGACCAAGCGAGACTAAGAGCCTCAAAGTCACCGCACGCATCGGATTGGTTGCATGCTCTCCCGCTTGTTGCACACGGCCTCAGACTGGAGGACGAGACCGTAAGGGTAGCGGTTGGCCTGAGGTTGGGAGTGGCCATATGCGAACCGCACGTATGCGCATGCGGTACTTCCGTTTCGTCTAGAGGTACGCATGGGTTGTCGTGCTCACTGGGATTCGGCCGACAAGCGAGGCACAGCAATATAAATGACCTCATCCATCGTAGCCTCAACAGAGCTGGCATCCCGGCAGTCAAAGAGCCGTCCGGCCTGACTAGATCGGATGGCAAAAGACCGGACGGGCAGACCTTGATACCGTGGAGTGGAGGACGGTCCTTACTATGGGATGCGACGGTGGTGGACACGGTGGCCGCCTCATACATTTCGGAGACAGCGGCCGCGGCTGGTGGGGCGGCAGAGATGGCCGCCGCAAGGAAGCACGTCAGGTACTCGGAGCTGGAAAGGAGATACACGTTCGTACCTGTCGCCATAGAAACCTTCGGTCCCTTCAACAGAGAGGGCCTCGACTTCTTATCGGAGACCGGAAGCCGACTGTCGAAGACTACCGGTGACACTCGCGAAACAAGCTTCCTCTTCCAAGGCCTATCGGTCATTATCCAACGCTTCAACGCGGTGGCTTTCCAGGGCACCATGTCAAGGCTGCCGGGAGCCGACGAGCGGCGAACTCTGGACAGATCCAACAGAGGATATCGATAATAGACCTACTTTTAGCCAACACTCCATAATAATAATAATAATAATAATAATAATAATAATAATAATAATAATAATTTAGTATTATTATTATTATTAGGCCTATTATTATTATTATTATTATTATTATTATTATTATTATTATTATTATTATAAGCTTATTATATGCGGGCATCTACACAGACCAGACAGTCTATTATTACCGGGGTCGCCCGGTCACCAGACACGGTGGCCTATTATATCATGCCCACTAGTCACGAACTAATCCGTTTCTTGTATCAAATTATCAATTAAAGAGCGATAATAGAGAAGAAACACGAACTAGCGCTCGGAATAAACGTCGGCAGGTGCACGAAGAAGATGCTGAGAGACATGCGCCTTCATACAATGTCTGACTTAATTGCCCTCCGTTTATTCTGTGATCTCAGAGGACATTGTATAGAAGCTCTTAAAAAATACTTGAGTGCATTGACATAATAGACCGAAGTCACGCATTGGCCGACGGCGGTTTTCCAATCTTCCAAGATGACTGAAGTTAACGGCATTTTTCGTTTCCTCCATTTCCTTTTCTGCAATTAAGTAACTAAGTATATCATTTATTGAAAAACCAACTGTTAAACGCATTACCACGTTATCACAGCCTCGTTGTCAAAACACCCCAGGACCTAATTAAATCAATAAAAACAGCGCTATAGTTTTCTGTTGAGCTCGTTGTCTAAATCACTTTCAGCATAATTTCTAAGGCGCCACTCGAAAGCCAAGCACAGGGCACCAGCTTATTCAGCAGGTCGAGAATTGGAAGGTGGACGATCAGATGAGTAGGGTTATGAATTCTTGAAGAGGTGAGAGTTCAGTTTTGAGTGGAAAGCCTATAGGAGTGATAGGTATAGGAGCCTGAGGCAGATGATGGTGGGTGATTGACAACAAGATGTCTTCAGACTTAATTACTGAGGATTGATACACAGGCTAAGGAAGCAGGAAGATGGAGTCCGGTTGGACTGCAATTTATACAACACAGAGAAAGAGAGAGAAGAGAGACAGACAGACAGACAGAGACAGAGAACGACAGACAGACAGACAGAGAGAGGAGAGAGGAAGAGAAAGAGAGAGTCAGTCAGTCAGTGAGCGAGAGACAGTGAGTGAGTGAGTGAGTGAGTGAGTGAGTGAGTGAGTGAGTGAGTGAGTGAGTGAGTGAGTGAGTGAGTGAGTGAGTGAGTGAGTGAGGCGAGTGAGGCGAGTGAGGCGAGTGAGGCGAGTGAGTGAGGCGAGTGAGTGAGTGAGTGAGTGAGTGAGTGAGTGAGTGAGTGGGTGGGTGAGTGGGTGGGTGGGTGAGTGGGTGGCTGTGAATGTGAGTGTGAGTGAGTGAGAGTGAGTGAGTTAGTTAGTGAGTAAGAGAGGGAGAGAGGGAGTAAGAGAGTGACAGACAGACAGACAGACGGACAGAAAAAGTGATGCAGGTAGAGACAAAGACAAGACAGGAAAAGCAAGTGTAAATAGGCTAACTATAATTGGAGCCGAAGTGATAGAGTGGGAGTTCTTTCTGATGCTTTGCAGATGTAATTCTTCAACTCTTTGACCAGAGGCTGATGCCATCCTAATGCTTTTCGTATGTAATGAATTTGTCTTCGGGTCCTTTCTGCTTAAGTTGCTGTTTAAGGGGAAATCGTACGGATATAGTTATTCCTGTTTTTCAAGTAGGCCTAATGGAAGACGTGAATAGTGCGCAACCGATCAACAATATATTGGATTGATCCCATTTAAGCCCACCAACCATCAATTCTATTATCTTCTGTCTGTCTGTCTGTCTGTCTGTCTGTCTCTGTCTCTGTCTGTCTCTGTCTGTGTCTCTGTCTGTGTCTCTGTCTGTCTGTCTGTCTGTCTGTCTGTCTGTCTGTCTCTCTCTCTCTCTCTCTCTCTATATATATATATATATATATATCGTAGACTCCTAAATAAAGTAAGTAAGTAAGTAGCCTTTATTTGCATCTGGCAGGTGCACATGCATTACATTGTATACAACGATTACATACATTTTAAAATAAACTATAACTGTAGCAGATTGCAAAGTCACACATGCACATTGCACAACTAAATAGGGCCTATAACTAAAGATGCAGCGGTTAACAAAACTGCTTTTAAAACGCCATTCGATAGCCAAGCACAGGGCAGCAGCTTATTCACGAGCGCACGTATAAACTCGAAACAATAGGCTACAGAATCATTTGAATTGAATAGGTTTACATATTTTGTTCATTGGGCGCCTTACTTAGGCTCTTAAAGGCGTCATATGTACATACCCCGATTCATAGGTATATGGAATTGCCAATAGGCCTATAACTTACGTAGGCAGTTAAATTCATATTACACGGAAGTTGGCTGCAAAATGGTTATTGCATGTACATAATGATGAATGAACAAGCCATAAGCTGTAGAGTTTGTTTAATAAAATTAATAGGTCTACCTGTTTTTATATAGCTAAAACTGGAATTAAATTATATAAGTTTCACCAAGTTTCCATGACAACTGTATAATAGTTTTCATAGTTTAGTTGCTTTTTTCGCTTTAGTCTATTTCTAATCTTTTAACGATTTATTGTTTACTTGATAATTCTCTGCCCCCTAATTCCCTCTGTCCATTAATGACCGATGCTCGACTCGCTTCTTGCCTACAAGGTGGCTTTTACGCTGCATGGCATCACGCAATTAATCGGTTTTCTTAATATCGAAAATGGTATCTGGTGAAATGTACGTTGGCATCAATGCCTACGACCATTCGACTAAGTCGTTAAGTCAGTCGTTGACCCTCTCAAGTCAGTCGGTAATTCCTTAGCGCCTGACTCCGCGGGGATTACCTTGCCACACAGACTTAGCCTGTCACGGACGCAAATAATGTGGAAACGAGCCCCTCTCCACTCTCCCTCGTTGCCAAGCGCCAACTGCTCCCGACGCTCTCGCTACTAAGCATGTGCGGCGTCCTCCATAAACACTTAAGTAGTGCGGAAGGCACGTAACGTCGTTCAAGCCACACTTTACGGTGCACTTTATGGTGCAGACCGTTTCAAATTAAAGCTGTCGTTCGTTGAACTGCCATTGACGCGAGTTAACGGTGCTTCATTTCGTGTGTACGAGCAGAAATGAATGTTCGGGTTCAATCAGTTACGAAATCTTGATATTTTTAATAGAGGGTGTCGGGAATAAACAATAAATATTAATCAGTACGATCCCGAGTATCAGTCAAGCGGTTAACGTTTACTTCCGCCTTCCGGGCTGGCTCAATCGACCCCATTGGGTTTTGGTCTACCCTTTTGTAAGATCGAAAACGACAGCACGGGTTTGGATAATGGGAAGATAGGAGGTTGCGTGAAACCCAGGCAACGAAACAATAAATAGGTACTTTTTCTGAGACAATGGATAACGCTATAGAAGCTTATCCCGCCTTTCTTTGCCCATACGGAACGGTCAATTTTTGTCGAAATAAAAGTGCAGAGATGTGAGTGGTTCTAAGTGTGGAATTGGGTTTGAGTCGCTATCACCCAACGAAATCACGCCGAGCCTTCATAATAACCCGTTCTGCTTTGTGGGTTTAACTCAATTAGCGTTCTCTGTTCATTCATGCGTTCGGGTTTTTTAAGCTTGTTTGTAAGTTCACTTTTACTTTTATTTAAGTTTTCTTTAATAATCGTGTAATGCATGTAAACGAAGAAGTCTTCATTCTTGCCCCCGTTCATCCACACACTGACTCACTCCGCAATTTTGGAATAATCCTCTTCCATTGCACCCGTTGTCCATTGTCCGTTCTGTTCGGAATTATTCGACTTAGGACTTACCTTTCCAAATTGCCTATTAACCATGGGCTAGGGCCTAACTCTCTTTAGTTCCGAATGGGTAATGTCGTAATTTACTACCTAATTTCAAATCCTGCATGCAGACCGTTAGAATGTATAAGTCTTTTACACGCTGTATGTCCTATGATCCTTTCTCCTCTCGGAGGAATGTTGAAACCGTCCAGATGATAATCCGTGGCATGCTCTTCGTCCTGCCTTTTGCTAAAAAGATAAATCTTTTCCCCATCACCAGACTCTGCGCCTCATCTACAGCCATTCCATGTCCATGGACACCTGACATTGCTCTTGTCGGAAGTGACCTTCAGTCCGGTCGAGGCCAATAGGGCGTGTCGTTCCGGGTGGAAAACTCTTTCCAAGAAGCACATTATTGTATGTCTGTCTGTCTGTGTCTCTGTATCTCTGTATCTCTGTGTCTCTGTCTCTGTCTCTGTCTCTGTCTCTGTCTCTGTCTCTGTCTCTGTCTCTCTCTGTCTGTGTGTGTGTGTGTGTCTCTCTCTCTCTCTCTCTCTCTCTCTCTCTCTCTCTCTCTCTCTCTCTCTCTCTCTCTCTCTCTCTCTCTCTCTCTCTCTCTCTCTCTCTCTCAGTTTTCCTCTATCTCTGTTTGCGTCTGGACCTCGGACTCTCTCCTATTGCCTGTCCCAGTCTGTCTATGAATATTTGCATTTAGATGCTTCTTGTGAGGCTTTGATCATTGAAGACCGCATAATTCTGGGATTCTCTTATAGTCCCGTAGCTGCCATTCTTCGGCTTAACTGCTGACAGAAGAGAAGCCCTACTGCCATAACTAATAAAAGACTCGTCATCAATTCCAATCTTTGCAGTAATAACCTACTATTAGTAGAATCAATCCTGTTTTATAATACAGCATTTACATTACGGCTTTCAATCACATCTTAAACGCGCTATAATAATGAAAGCCTAATATAGCAGCGCTAATCTTTCATAGTTTTCAGTAGTATGCTACTGCTGTTCTAAAGCACTCATATAGCGCTAGGGATCTAGAAGATTAACCCTAATATCATGCCACTGCTATAAGAAGAAGAAGAAGAAGAAGAAGAAGAAGAAGAAGAAGAAGAAGAAGAAGAAGAAGAAGAAGAAGAAGAAGAAGAAGAAGAAGAAGAAGAAGAAGAAGAAGAAGAAGAAGAAGAAGAAGAAGAAGAAGAAGAAGAAGAAGAAGAAGAAGAAGAAGAAGAAGAAGAAGAAGAAGAAGAAGAAGAAGAAGAAGAAAAGAAGAAGAAGAAGAAGAAGAAGAAGAAGAAGAAGAAGAAGAAGAAGAAGAAGAAGAAGAAGAAGAAGAAGAAGAAGAAGAAGAAGAAGAAGAAGAAGAAGAAGAAGAAGAAGAAGAAGAAGAAGAAGAAGAAGAAGAAGAAGAAGAAGAAGAAGAAGAAGAAGAAGAAGAAGAAGAAGAAGAAGAAGAAGAAGAAGAAGAAGAAGAAGAAGAAGAAGAAGAAGAAGAAGAAGAAGAAGAAGAAGAAGAAGAAGAAGAAGAAGAAGAAGTACAACAACGACAACGACAACGACAACGACAATGACAACAACAACAACAACAACAACAAGAAAAAAAGAAAAAGAAAAAGAAGGATGATGATGATGATGAAGATGATGATGATGATGATGATGATGATGATGATGATGATGATGATGATGATGATGATGATGATGATGACGATGATGATGACGATGACGATGATGAAAACGTTGAAGGAAAACGAACAAAGAGATGAAGAAGCAGGAGGAGAAGGAGAAGTACAAAGAGGAGAAGAAAACGAATGATGCTATTCTTAGAAATTCTTTGGGGCCAGCACGTCAACAATTGAAACGATTTTCACATTTTACGCGACGTGACAATGATATAGGTGGTGCGTTATTGCGTTTTAAGAAAAGGGACCACAAGTCTCAAATGGAGTTAAGTATTGATTCATAATCCTGGGTAGGCTAATGTCTGATTAATATTCAACAAAATGAATTTGAAATTTTCATCATCATCATCATCATCATCTTTATCTTCATCCAAAGTATGTTTTTAACTTATTGAGAACAGAATATGCGCAAATGACAGTTTTCGTATATTTCAGAATAAAAAAAATGCGAAGTTACACACAACTTTACCACAGTGTTTGTTACGAAATATATATAGGAACTAAACAGAGCCCATAATGCCGCTTAATCACAGTATAATTTGTTGTCTAGGCCTACATGTAGGCTACATTATTCTTGTGTAAAAATAGTTCTACATTATAAAATTATTATCTGCTTAAAACTTTTATAAAAGTCAGAGACTGATGGTCCATTTTTAGCCTTGCTCAAAATTTAAAGTCATCATTTGAAGAATATACCTTGAGTCTTGAGATTTTTGAAAATTTCCTTTTCTCAATGTTTCCAGTCACATCAATATAGAGAAAATCGCACAGAATTCATTTTCACCCGAACTGTCCTACATTTATGCTTTCGTTAAAGCCAGTTTTCTCAGTAGGCCTATATAGGTCTAACTGTGGAGAGTTGTGATCGCGCATCTGCATTACTGTAAAAGCCGTAAAAGGTCGGATAAACCTTTGGCCTTCATTTATTTTAGTTTGTCTCTACATTTGCGTTTGGAAAAAACCTCATTTATTATATTTTGTCTTTTCATATGCTTTTGAAGAAACCCGTCTCCGATGTTTTCATAATAATTAATAATAAGGACTGTCGATGTTCTGTAAGGAGCAACCGAGGGAGCGGCTGATTAATTTTCGACCATTTTTACAAGTCGTGAATTAATTGAAAGTCTTTCATTGTGCTAGGAGCAGGACTTTCCTCTAATTGCTTCCTGCTTCTTATAATTTGAGACGCGACCATAGTCTGTTCTTATGACGTGCCATGCGTTCATGTAGGCTAGTGTATAACATACACGAACATTTGAAATCTAAAGAGTTTATGGCGTGGTAACTCTGTTAATTATAAAATATTTATAGAAGTATTTAATTAGCTGTATATGCTGTACAGTAGGGCCCTATACGCATAGAACGAGAATGCGTGACTTGAGGCTTTAATATTCGTAAATATTCGTCAAAATTAGGGCACTTTTAATATTCGTAAATATTCGTTGATGACGTCACTGTTTCCGTTTTGTTTATAAACTAATTTAAGACTACTCATTTGAGAAAATGTGCAGTGTTTTGTGGCGTAATACTTAGTAAAAAAATTCTTATACCCGTTACTTACTGCAGGCAGCTCAGGAAAGCACTCAGTCTTCACAATTACCTTTGAACTTAGAGGAACTTTGTGCATGAAAAGGCGTGAAAATAGCACTTAATTTTGTACAATTAATCCCGGATTTTGAAGAATTAAGAATGAACAGAAATTTTAAAAATATAATATTCATTGGCCAGTTTTAATATTCGTAAATATTCGTCAATTTTTATAAATCTTAATATTCGTAATATGCGCATACTCGTTCTATGCCTATATATAGGTCTAGTGGTCTACATAAATTATACAAACACGCACGAACACACATAGGCAAAGGCATATGCACAGGTACACGCGTGTAAAAATGCAAAGAAACAATCATCAAAAGACAAGCATACACGCATGCACACAAGCACACAGGCAAACACAGATACATGCGTGCGTATAAGCCGATTTATATAGCGCATAATCAACTGTCTCACATGTATATTATAGCGTCTCTGCAAGGGGTCTACTCGGAGGTGTCCCCGATTCCAGCACGGCCAAAAAGAACGGGAAGCCTTCGAACGATAATAGATAAGAATTCGCCCGTATCGTGCAACTTACATTAAATTTTGTCTACAACGCGTTACATGATTCACTTGCTATATATATACATATATATATACACATATATATGCATATATATAAAGGAGTGTGACAACCGATGTCGACATATTATATAATTACAAATCTCCTACATATTATATGTAGGACATATAGGAGTAATAGGACTTATATACATATTATATATTTGTCCTACATATATGTACACACAAATATATACATGTAGGACATTTATAATATATGCATATATATATATGTACTACTATGTAGGACATATATAGTATGTATATATGTCCTACATATAATATGTAGGACATTTGTAATTATATAATATGTCGACACCGGTTGACAGTCTCCTATAATATATATATTATATATACAACATATTATACATCTATATATAGGCCTATGCAGGACATATATAATCGTATAATAATCATGTCGACATCGATTGTCAGTCTCCTTTGTCTTTTGCAGACAAAGCCTCGTCTGTTGTAAAAAAAACTATCAAAAGGAAACGGCAATTTTAATTCTAATTTTACCTGTCTAAATTTCGACGTCTCGATTTGCGACAGACAAACAAACATTCAGACAAGCGCACATACCGACGCACATACAGTAATATCAGTACCGTAGCGAGGAGTGTTCCAGCGGTGCCATAGAACAGGGCGCAACTCAAGAGGGAGAGCGCACATTTTGAGACGGAATGATATAGGCTAATTATTAATCTAATTACTTTATCTGAAATATGAAAGATCCATCATAAATGAAATAATGTAATAAATGTAATAACAATTTTGTAATAATGTAATAAAATTAATAACAACTACAATTTTTAAATAAGCCTGCACATGTATCTATCTATTAATAGTATACACTTTTATTTGTTGTATTAGTAAATCGCCGTTCAGAATTTTACATTACATTACAATGTATAGATAGGCCTAGTATATCTATTATATTTTCATTTGTCAATAATATTGTGTCAATTGAATATGATATAGCCAATTCTCTTAATTATGACAACATTATTGATGATTTTGCATCAGCACAAGCCTGTGTGATAATTGTCGAAAAAAGACTGCAGTGGGCAGACTTCGATTCACGTGGAGTTGAATATTATATTTAACCTGTCCTGTATTTTTCATACTATTTTGCAAACTGATGTCAACGAAATTTGAAAGCAGCAGATTTCAACGTTGGCAGGTTTGCAAGTCAGGCTTGAACGAAAATCAAGACCTTTGTCGAGAAATTAAAAATACAATAGAAAGCTTAAAGTGATGACATCACCAAATTTATTAGTAGGTCAATACAATTCACTTGGTCATAATAAACCACAGCATTACGTTATTAGTAACCCACAAAGTGAATTGTGAAAGAAAATGCTAAAAATGCTAAAAATGAAAATAAAAATAAAAATATATGCAGAAAAAACCTCGACTAGTTTCACTCTCAACACTATAAACCAATCCAATTTGCTCTATTAGAACTATACATAATGATAGTGCTGAAAAGTGCAGTACCTAAAGTTATAATAGTATAGTCTCATATAGTGTTAGTCACTAAAACTGTATAATCATACATTGATGTCACTTGCTGCGTTCTGACAGCTAGCTATGAAATAAACTAAAATACAAACAGTCTATATGAAAATCAGAAATACCGGTACTAGTTAATACTTATCTTTATCTCAAATTCAGTGCAGTGGAAGAGAAACCTTGAAAATAATTATTGATTTTGAAATGCGTGACTGACCAGTAAGGACACTAGATGTATGCTTAGCTTAGGGCGCAATTATAGCTTGCTACGGTCCTGCACATACACACTAACAGACGGTCAGACCGACGGCATACTAAAACGTCCATCAACTGGACGTTTAAACAGTTATTTCCTTCTGATTGTTTCTTTCCGCCATTACTGCATTTACTCGTTTTTGTTCCACTGCTGCACGTTGTCGCTCCGGGTGCACGCCGTGTTTGATCCATCGAAATCCTTCAAACGATAATAGCTATAGATCCGCCCAATGTACAGTAATTGCTTCGTTTAACGCCGGAGCAGTCCTTCAGCCACGTGTGGGTTGGTAGCTTGCTCGTGGATACGACCATGAAGTACAATGGTCTCCAGAGCTTTGCCATTGTTATGGACGGACAATAAGAACTGCACGTCTAAGCCAGATCAAAGGCATACTTTTCCCTGCAGGAAGGTTGCTTGCATTCATTCGCCTGTCACATTCAGAGTTATTGACTTCATACACGTATTAGACGCCTAAATTAACAGTCGAAATGAAACAGCGTCGGTTATGCCTGGCAGTGGTCCTTGATTAATGTTTCATATAGACGTATGTATACGTACATATGTGAGTGTGCGCTTGTGTGAGTGACAATGAGTGTGCCTCATGGCACTTAATGTAAGGAGTTTTAAGAATCTCACAAATGCTTTGCGAATTCAGCTTTACGTTCCCTGAGGCATATAAAAGGAAGACAAGAAGAGCTACTGTAGGCGGGAACGTTTCGAAAGGGCAAATAATTGGAAGGTGTAGAACTGTAGATCTGCTTTTCAGTTGTAGGCTTGTATATATCCTATAATTTATAGGCCTACGTGTTGGAATTGACTGATCAAATCCCGGATAGAGAGGGCTAAGAATTCGGTTTATCAAAGCAGCTACTTGTTGTGAAATAATTATGGCAAACTCGCAGAAAGTAACGTGTGTGTGTGTGTGTGTGTGTGTGTGTGTGTGTGTGTGTGTGTGTGTGTGTGCGCGCGTGTGTGTGTGTGTGCGTGTGTGTGTGTGCGTGCGTGTGCGTGTGTGTGCGTGTGTGCGCGCGCGCGTGTGTGTGTGTGTGTGCGCGCGTGTGTGTGTGTGTGGCGCTCGTGGATAAGCTGGTATACCCAGCGCTTAACTTTAGACTATCGCTTTAGAAAATAATTAGGCGTTTGCGATTACGATTGCTAATACAGAGTCATATTTGACTTCTTCATTCTTCCTTGGTAGCCTCTGTTGATTATTACTTGTGATACATTTCGCGTAATTCTAACCATGTGATCCTTCAGTAATTGCTATTCTCTGCTTCAGTTACATTACAAAACATTCGTAAGTTTTTCTCTTACATTAATGTGACGCCAGAGGTCAAAACCCGTCACATGTCGGTTTCTGACCTTTTTATTTAGTCATATTCTACAATTAATCTGCTTCAAAATACTTTTTACATAATGAAAATATCTTTTTCTAACTGAAGTTATGGGCGTTTGATTCTTTCATTGGTTTAGAGTGAAAAAATCGAATAAAAAGTTTCGGAATACTCATGTAATAAAAGTCCTCAGCAACCATTACTTGATTATTCTGCAATTGTGCTGTGCAATAAAGGGCTCTATTCTGTGTGGAATAAAACAAACGGCATCAAAATCGGATTACTACTTTGCAAGTTATGGCAAATTCACAGGCAACTGTTGAATTGAAGAATATTCTACATTGTTGACCCCTCTCGCCTATTTCAGCTTCTAGCTCAGTATCTAGGAAGCGACGAGCGACGGGTTTGACCCCTGGAGTCACATTTGTTCCCCCGTTTTTCGCTTCTATTAAGATTATCACTGGGAAAAAATCACTACATTGGGAGAGGTTCTTTGAATTAGCATCAAACAAGGCAACTCGGGGACACAGGTATAAATTATTTAAGAAGCCGAAAGGAACATTACAGCAGAAATATTCTTCAGTGCAAGAGTTGTAGACTTGTGGAATGATTTGTATAATAGATATAGCACTGCCTCAGTGCATAGGCGTAGCTACATGAAGGCAGGAGGAGGCAATTGCCTCCTCTTGGTTTTTCCATTATAGTGGAGTTTCAATTGATCAACGACGCAAATGACCAGGATTTTGGCAAGTTGCCTCCTCTTGAATTGAAGTGTCGTGTTTCGTTGTTAGGCACCTGTGTTCGAGGTCAAGTGGTAAAGTGGGAAAAATGATCTAATGACTAAGGTCATCGGATTTTTTAAAGAAAGTCTATAGAAAGTCTAAAGGAAGGTCATCGGAGTTTACAAAAGTATAAAGGTGTCATCGTCGGAGTTAAAAAATGTAATGTCTAAAAAAAGGTCATTGGGGAAAATATGCACTGGTCTGTGACGTGTGAAGTTGCCTCCTCTTGAATTTAAGTCTGGCTACGCCACTGCCTCAGTGGTGTACGCTTTAGTATAATTGGACTATTAAGCGTTCCAGGTTAATTGCAGTGGTTTTAACACAGACTAGCCTACAAGTCTTCTGAACCATTTAAAACCTCTGTTTTGTTATGTTATCTCAATAAACCCCGCAGAACAATCCATCATAACGATTATCGATTAGAACCTCCTGTGTATTAGTCACGGTCACCGCGTTGCAACCACCAGCAAGTACTGAGCGCCCACAAACATGGACGTATTGTTCCCTAACTGCGTATTGACGCGATATAATTATAAGAGCATAACTCTGTCAGAACGCTTCGCGGGAGGGTCATAGCGAAGCCAGAAATCGTCCACAACAAAGGCTAATCAGCGGAAACAGCCGACTATCAGCGGAAACAGCCGACCATTGCATAGTAACCACATTCGATCGACGGTCGTGTAAGGGTTCGTATCCATGGTAGCGTCATTGATGAACGTTTACGAGAGACCGACTTCTGACGTTTCGACGGAAAGGCGGATGCATTGGAGGGAGTCGTGGGGGAGGCTTGGCAACATCACGCTAACACGATTGTGTGCTTCACTAAACGATTGGGCATTCAGAATAGGTCCATGTACTTACGAGGCCTTCGTGTTTTTCTTGTGTCTATGACTCCCTGTGTGTCTCTGTCTCTGTCTTTGTGTCTCTGCCTCTCTCTCTGTCGTTTCTGTCTCTCTATGTCTGTCTATGTGTCTCTGTCTATGTCTCTCTGTCTCTCTTCATATCTCGCTCACTCTCTGTCTCTGTCTCTGTCTCTGTCTGTCTCTGTCACTGTCTCTGTCTCTCTCTCTGCGCCTCTGCCTCTGTCTCTGTCTCTGTCTGTCTGTTTGTCTCTCTCGCTCTCTACATGTATCGCTTATACGTATATATATATATTCACGTAACATATTGTTGATACTTGCATATTCATAACACATAAGTATTTCTGCATTTACGTACTTAAGTATGTAGTCCTATTTGTAAAAAGGTGGCCTGTGATATATTGAGATCAGTAAGACATGTTTGCACGTGTACATTGTGTTTGCGTGCAATTTCCGCTTCCATTGTTTTGCGTCTGTTTATTTCAACTGAATGCGATCAATTCCATCTCTTTGTTATTCTAACGCATCACTGATGGCTAAAAGGACCTGAGTGATAGCACTGTTCCACTTCCATGCTCATTTACAGCAACAGCAGCAGCAACAACAACAACAACAACAACACCAAAACCAATAGCAACCCCGACTGGATGATCCTTCATCATCTGTCCTCCCCATGCAGTTCCCCATCTTTCACCTCATCCCCCACCTTCCATTCCTTCTTCCGATTTTCCTCAGAAGCCAGCCGCCTCCGGCTTTCCATTATCTCCTCGACACCTATAGCGTGACAGCGTCCTCCACCTCCTGCCTCTTCCTCTGGTCTCCCACTCCAATTTCCCTCTCCATGCATAAGACGCTGTTGTGAATGTCACGTTCGTTCGCTGCTAACCCTCATCTCGGCGTCAAAGTCGACAGCACCAGCGAAAACCTCTTCCGAAAGCGACGGACTCACGTGGCGAAAAAAAACAAGTAGGCCATGAAAAAATCAGAATCCGGTCTGAAAAAATACACAGCCCTCTGTCAAAGTCAATTTCTTCGGCTGCAGTGGTTTTTCAACACCAGTGCTAATGTGTTTCATTAAAGTGTAGTTGTTGTAGAAGCTGCAGCAGTAGTAGTAGTAGTTGTAGTAGTAGTAGTAGTAGTAGTAGTAGTAGTAGTAGTAGTAGTAGTAGTAGTAGTAGTAGTAGTAGTAGTAGCAGTAGCAGTAGCAGTAGCAGTAGCAGTAGCAGTAGCAACAGTAACAGTATAGTAGTGGTGGTCATCGTGGTGGTAGAGGTGGCGGTGGCGCCGGCGGTGGTGGTGGTGGTGATAGTAGTAGGAGCGGAGGAGGAAGAGGTTGATCTGCACACAGCTCTGGACGCCGTCCAACTTGTTCCGGGCTTTGGACTGATTATCACCAGAAAACGGCAAATGTAGACTTTTACCATACGTTGTCTTTTCTCGTTCATGTATGGCGAGCCCAATCATTCTGCTTTTAAACAGGGTCTTTAGTGCTCAGTTGTTAGCAGCAGTATCCTCTGTCTTAGGTTGCCGGGGATGTTGACATGCAAGACTTTACAAGTCGTACAAATTATAGTAGGAAAGAAGTCAAGTCGTATTCTTAATTGTTCAGACTATTTCCCATTAGGATGACTTTCCCTTCTGTAGCTCTTGCCTATAATAGAACTAATTTCTGCTTCCTTTTCTCCTTGATATGGTCCACCGGGTTTTCGACCGTGCTAACCTTGTGGTTTGTCACGCACGCAGATTTTGCATAGCAGAGGACAACAAAAAATTATTGATGCCTTGAGAATAATGACAGTTGAGCCATAGAAGTTCTCATTTTAAACCATATTCTAATAGATCAGATTAATACTCCTCACCTCCAAGTACGGTTCCAAGTACGGAGCCATAGAAGTTCTCATTTTAAACCATATTCTAATAGATCAGATTAATACTCCTCACCTCCAAGTACGGTTTGCACTAGACATATTGCCTCGTGTCTGGTATAGACACATTGCCTCATACCGGGTAGACACATTGTCTCATATCTGGGAGACACATTGCCTCCTGTCTGGTAGACACATTGTCTCATATCTGGGAGACACATTGCCTCATGTCTGGTAGACACATTGTCTCATGTCTGGTAGACACATTGGCTCATATCTGGTAGACACATTGACTCATATCTGGTAGACACATTTCCTCATGACTGGTAGACACATTTCCTCATGTCTGGGAGACACATTGACTCATATCTGGTAGACACATGGCCTCATGTCTGTTAAACACATTTCCTCATTTATGGTAGAAACATTTCCTCATGACTGGTAGACATATTGCCTCATGTCTGGTAAACACATTTCCTCATTTATGGTAGAAACATTTCCTCATGACTGGTAGACATATTGCCTCATGTCTGGTAGACACATTGCCTCTTATCTGGTAGACACATTGCCTCATGTCTGGTAGACACATTGCTTCATATCTGGTAGAAACATTGCTTCATATCTGGTAGACACATTGCTTCATATCTGGTAGACACATGACCTCATTCGGGTAGACGCGTTGCATATTGCATCATTTCTTCGAACTCCTTTCCAGACATCATTATCCTTGTCTCTGCCATTGCCACGAATGCAGAGCTCTGCTTATTATCAATAATCGTTCATCTGAGCTGGGAGTTTTTATAGCGCACGTACACAGGTCCGTCGACACGATTTCTCAGGAAAATCGACGGAGGAATATTACAATTAATACACCTCCGCATGCTTCCTTCTCTCCCTGTCTAGGAACAACCACCGTTGAAAGACAGAGCTCGTTTTGCACTCCATTATTTCCAGTTCGTGTTCTTCTCTCTTGCCCCGGGGAACAACGAACCCCTCCTCCTTCCAGTTAAGATTGCGCGGTCGCCACTATTCGCCGTAGTACGCGTGTCAAAATTGAATGAATTTTTGGAATTTGTTTTTGCAGGTCGTCTTTTTTTGATTTCACTTCCGCCTTTCAACTTGGAATGCCAATTCAGCTAAGGGGTCGAACACACGCTAGCACGCACGCACACCCACACTAGTGTTATTTCTATTAACTGAAACTGAAACTGAAATAGCCAAATAACTGAATAATGTCTTGTAGTTAACTGTAACTGTAACTGCAAAATGCTGAATAACTGAAACTGCAATAGTAACTGAAAAACGAAAACTGTATAACTGAAAAATAACAAAAGTTAACTTGAAAATGAAACATGAGTTTTTTCCTTACTTATTTTTTGAATGGTTATCCGACTCTAGTCTACGGTCAGTTTTCTATGCTCATTTCACTTCCGGTTCCTTGCCTTTCGTTGTGTTGGCGTTGGCGCTAAACCGTAAAACAATCGACGACTACGAGAACAATGTTTAAGCCAAGTAGCGGTCGAAAAGTGGAACGTGGCAGGTGCGAATATTTTGTTTACGAAGCCGCAGACGATAAGAATCGATGTTGTGTTGCACTGTTGCTGGCAAGGACGCTGAAAACCACGAGTTGGGCATGCTGATAGTTGGAAAAATGCGACAAATCTTATAAATCATTTGCACATAAGGATATGTACGCGAAAGACCTCCTATCCTCGCCAGCTTCACAAGCATATATTGAGCTTGTTTTCTCAGTTTGGATTTATGCGCACGTAAGCAGAACAGAGCAAGTGTTAATCTGGAACGTCGTGTTTTCCTTAAAGTAAACCGACAATACGCTAAATCGGATTGATTTGCTGCGTAACTATTTCTGGTAGCTGTTCAGAATACTTGTGGTCAGTGTGGTAGCCATGACATGTGAAAAATAATAACTGCAACTGAAAAATAATAACTGAAAAATATAAAAAATAACTGAAACTGAAAAATCTGATTGCAGTTAACTGTAACTATAATTTAAAAAAAATCATAAATTAGGTAACTGTAACTATAACTGTAACTGTAACTGAAAAACCATAACTGAAATAACACTGACCCACACACACGCCCACACACACACACACACGCACACACACACACACGCACACGCACACACACACACACATACACACACACACGAAAGTACCTCAGGCTATTTGAAGACTTGTTGTAACTGTTACAGTAACCAACACAGGATGGATGACCGAAGTCCACCCACGGTCATACGAACCGTCAACCACGATTCTATTAGCTCCTAGGAACAAGATATCAGTGTTGCAGAAAACCTCGTATAGACATATGGGTCTATTGCCCTACTTCTGGTTCTGACGGCCATCTTCGGCAAGCAGCCACCTTGCGATAAAACTAGCCTATAAGAAATATTTGATAATATTTAATATAGTAAGGCATGCATACAATGTGCAAAGTAGGATAGATACGCCACAAGGCAAGCCCTCAAACCAGGCACGTAGCGAGACTTAAATTCAAGAGGATGCAACTTCACAGACCATTGGCAAAATCCTGGTCGATTAGTCAATCGAAATTCCAGTATATAAAAAAGCAAGAGGAGGCAACTGCCTCCAATGTACACCGTGTCTCAAAATAAACTGTGCAAAATTGTTTCTGTCAGAACTTCGTCAAATTTCCACCAATTTTAATAATTTTTGGTAGGTAGATGGCAAAATGGCTGAAATTTTATGCTATATATATACATTTTCCACCTCACCTGACTCATATCACCGCACTACCTTGTTAAACACAGATGTACCAATTTTCATATAACGCTTAAATTTTAACAATTAGAGTGCTCAGATTTTGTTCATCAATTCGTTAGAGGGCGTCAAAGTGAATGGGGCATACTATAGCGACAACCTTCTTGCCCAGAATCTAGTGCCAGACATACGCCGGATATCCCAGGGCGACTTTTTTGGCTTTCAACAGAATGGCGCCCCGGCGCATCGAGCACGCGACACTGTCTTTTCCTGGAGTGAGAAACGCCCGACTTCATACCTCCAACACTGTTGCCGCCGAATTCACCGGATCTTAACCCAGTCGACTATAGCATATGGAGTGTGCTGCAGGAGAAGGTTTACTGCTGCAGAATAGCCAACGTCGACGAACTCAAAACGCGTCTGATCGACGAGTGGGCGCGCTTTGACCAGTCGATCGTTGCTGCTGGTATCTGCCAGTGGCGTCGCCATCTAAGCGCTTGTGTCCGTGTAAGCGGGCACATTTCAAGCACCAATTCTAGCACTTTTAAGCAGATCTGTCATAACAATTAACACCTCTGCTAAGTAAACCATATTTTACTTTACTGCGTGTTAATTAAGTTGTCAGATAGTTTATTGCATGTAATAAAATTTAAGCGTTATATGAAAATTGGTACATCTGTGTTTAACAAGGTAGTGCGGTGATATGAGTCAGGTGAGGTGGAAAATTTATGCATAACATAAAATTTCAGCCATTTTGCCATCTACCTATCAAAACTTATTAAAATTGGTGGAAATTTGACGAAGTTCTGACAGAAACAATTTTGCACAGGTTTTTATTGAGACACGGTGTATATCTACGCCTATGCCTCAAACCACTCGGATAACGAGTTACACAATGGCGACATGGAGTTGCCTTGACATCAGACATAATCAGGGCCGGTTTAACCACTAGGCGAACTAGGCGGCCGCCTAGGGCGGCACGCTTCTGGGGGCGGCAGAAAAGCTAAATAAAAAATATTTTTTTAAACATTGCCGGCGTTTTGCCACCATTCATTAATAAATGAATACGAAAATACGAAGCGGCTTCAAACAGACCACAGACATTTTGAAATCTGAACGTCATGTGGCACGTCACGCTTATGCCCTTAACTATCGCAAGTTTGAAGTTGCCTACTATAGCGACATATTTGAAAGGAAACTGAGACCGATCATCTGCAATGTTACCACTCCTTCGGTTTTCCCAAGATCCTGGTTTTTAATCCGAACTTCTAAAATGAGGTTTTCTGGAGACCTTGTATTTTCACTTGGGTGTTTCTTGTTTTACTGAAACCCTGTTTTTATTAAAAGTTTAATCAATTTTTGTTAAAAACATAATTCATACCCGGTATCACAGAAAAATCCAGTGCTAGTAGGCTACAAAACCAGATACTAAACATAACTGTCTGGATGATCGAGGTCAATTATGGCACAATATGTGTGCAAGCATTGATATAGGCCTTGTAGATTTAAAATATAGGCCTAGTTTTAAATAATGCTAACACGTACTGCTGTACTAGGTATAAAAATATAACAAGTGTTAAAAGACGCCGCATATTTATTCGATTTGACGTCTTCTTGAACCTTCCAGTTTCTGTGGTTAATAATTAGAGAAAATAGAGAAGCTTCTCGAAGCTCAAAAGAAACATATTTGCGTACGTCCATGCTGCAAGAAAGACTTGTTGAACTAGGCCTAAGTATATATCGTCAATTGAACATGATAGACCTCTTGCTGGAGACATTGAACTGATAGAACTCTTCTACATTTTGTTAAAGTGAAGGCGCGAAAAATAAAATTTTGAAATTACATTATAATTATTTCTACAGACTTCGTAGAAAGTTCGTACGTAGGTAGGATTATGACTTAGTACAAGTTGCCGTAGGATTTCTTACAAAGTGTTCAAACGAAAATGTGCACTGTCTCATTATTTAATAGGCCAGCATGTATTTGCATGTTAAATTCCCATTAAACGTGTTACACCATACAGCATAGGCTGTATAGCTAATACAGTTTCCAGACTGTTACTGTAATTATGGATAACTTTTAAATTAACTTAGTTAATTTAATATTAATTAGTTATCGCACTTACCGGGGGCGCAGCGCGACAGGTTCGCCTAGGGCGGCAAATACCCTGGCGCCGGCCCTGGACATAATTATTATATTTGCGAGTGTTCTTCTGGTCTGACATTTGAAATTGCCTTCATGTAAAGTCTGCTGAAATAATAAGACCTATATTTTTGAGGCCTTGGGTCAGATTTTAACGGATCGCGTGAAGTAAATGACGGTCAGTGAAGGCGAGAGACAAATGTGGAGGGGTGAGAGACAGTGATGAAGGACTAGAGGCAACTGACCAGGGCGAGAAGCAAATGAGGGGCGAGAAGTATATGTAGAGAATTGAGAGGTAAATGAGCAGCGAGAGGCAGGGAGGCGGAGTCCAAGAGGAATTCAACCTTGTGTAAAAAGTCATTTGAGACGGACATGTTATTAATGCATGAAGTGATTCGAAACGAGATTTAAAAAATAGGTGAGCAATAAATGGCATGCATTACGCTCTAAAAGCTTCTTGAAAAACGCAATAGAAATGTTCAGATACATGCCTATATACACACATGCATTCATACATACATTCATGCGTAAAAAAATACATACTTACATACATACATACCTTTATAGATTCATACATAACGCATACATGTATGCGTACGTACAAACGTACGTAAGTAAATGCAGACAGAGACAGACTCTCCCACACACACACACACACACACACACACACACACACACACACACACACACACACACACACACACACACACACACACACACACACACACAATTAGGCACAGATGAAGACACACATTTAGAAGATGTACAGACAGAGTCAATTTGGGGGTTGATGAGTTGGGGCACTGCAGCTGCTGTCGATGATGATCTGAAGTAATAACCGAAATCGGAGCAAACCGTAAAGCTGCTTACGTGTCCAGTGAAGAAAAAGCGAAAAGAGAATCATCAGGCAGACGAACAGACACACAGACACGCAGAGACAGAAACAGAGACAGAGACAGATGCAGAAACATAAAAAGAAACAGAGGAAAAAAATTAGCGGAGGGGAGGGTAGAGCAGAGCAGAGCAGAGCAGAGGATAGAAGAGAGGAGAGGAGAGGAGAGGAGAGGAGAGGAGAGGAGAGGAGAGGAGAGGAGAGGAGAGGAGAGGAGGAGCAGAGCAGAGCAGAGCAGAGCAGAGCAGAGCAGAGCAGAGCAGAGCAGAACAGAGGAGAGCAGAGCAGAGCAGAGCAGAGCAGAGCAGAGCAGAGCAGAGGAAAGCAGAGCAGAGCAGAGCAGAGATCAGAGCAGAGGAGGAGAGAGAAAAGAGGAGAGGAGAGGAAAAGACAGAGGAGAGGGTAGAAGAGGAGACTCAGGAGAGGAGAAAAGAGAGAGGAGAAAAGAAAGAGGAGAGAGAGGAGAGGAGAGAGAGAAGAGGGTAAAAGAGGAGAGGATAGCAGGGAAAAGGAAAGGAGAGGACGAAACTAGACGAAAGGCATCAAACAGAATATTTAGTTCCCATATTTCAATAGTTGAAGATGGAGCGATAAGTGTTTCCGACTCGTCTCCAGTTCTTCCTCTGATTGTCTTTTGCATGGAGGCCAAAATCGATGATCTCCACTTGTCTGACTACAAACCACGTGATCTGTGTTCGAGAGACCACTGAACACTTACAGCGAAAGACACGCATCAAGTAACACTCTTGATGCCTGGTCGTAATGAAGGCAAAAAGCTGTCTGTCTGGTTGCCTGTCTGTCTGCCTGCCTTCCTGGTTCGTAGGTGGCTGCCTGGTAACTGGTTATTATTATTATACAGCAGAAAATCGCCTCATAGGGCTAGCGCCGCGAGACAACAGCAGAAACTCATCTGTGTATACATGCAAGGGCTCCATTTGGGTATGTTGGCAGAGCGTCGTACATATTTGCACGAAATGAGAGAAGAAACAGGAAAGGCATTAGCACACTTCTGAACAGGTAGCAGAGAAATTCGATGGGAGCTCAATTAGACTAATGCTTTATATTATGAGTCGGATTAACCATATGAGTCGGATTTATGCTAGTTGCTGGGTCTCTGGTGCGTGTTTCTGCTACTTCCAGAAATAGATGAACTTCTGTTGGTTTGTAGCTATTTGAGGCAAATTTCTACTAGATGTTGTCTATGTGAGGCAAGTGTCTGTCAATTTTTAGTCAAATTAGATGTTTCTGTTAGTTTATACTGTAGTACACTGAGCGAGCGAGCGAGCGAGCGAGCGAGAGAGAGAGAGACAGACAGACAGACAGAGACAGAGACAGAGACAGAGACAGACAGACAGACACAGACAGAGACAGACAGAGACAGAGCCAGACAGACAGAGACACAGAGAGACAGACGGTAACCTGATAGTTTTGGCAATATCAGGCGAGGCTCTGGGAGTTTCTAGCTTTATCATGAGAGTTTCTGCAAGTTTTTAACTATATGCAAGGCGATTTTCTCCTAGTTTCTAGTAACATGAGGCGAGTTTCTGCTAGGTTTTGAGGTGGACGGATTGACGGACTATTGGATGGACGTACATGTACGTACGAATCTAGTTAGAAAATACTAACCTCGTAGTAACAGTTATAACCTCCGAACCTGGGCGCATGGGTTTAAACTGCCATAGAAGGACGACCGCAATTTAATACCTCTGCTCCTCAATAGGAACACGTATTAAAAGTAATGAGAAGGCTTCGGGCGGGCTGACAGGTTGGCCCCGGCTGGCACCGGCTGGCCCCGGTTGGCCTCGTCGCCCTGAACCAGTTGCGTTCACGATAACTGGATTTATTGAATTAAACGAATATCGATTGTTAACTTTCCTATTATCTGTTATTAGGTTGCGGCTGTGTCAACTAGATTAGTTTCAATAAACGAATATTGATTGATTGATTGACTAGGTTATTTCTGCATCCGTTTTCACCCATTCTGGATTACGCACCGTGTCCGATGGCTTGTCCCCCCCAAGACTTTTTGCTGGCCTACGCTCTATTCAGAATCAGGCAGTTCATTTGAATGGCCTCGTGAGGTGTTGCAGTAATTAATAGAGTAATTAATCGTGTTCTGGTTTAATATCATGACGCTGTTTGTATGATATCTATTTGCCTACTCCGTAGAATAGATTTAAAAATACTTTTCAGTAAAGGTTACCCTGACTAATGGATAGGAAATGGATGATAGATAGGATAGATGGACGGTCGGACGGACGGACGTCCTAATTTGGCTAGCGAATAGATTATTTTTGCCTATATAGTCTATTTTACACGCGGTCCGTTTAATGAGCCGTGTGGAATGACTTGTGTCCAACGACTTCGTATTAACGGGTCTGTTTTGTATTTTCATATTACGCATCATCGCATACATGTGAATTACGCTTCCCTTATTTTGGCCTATAGTTCTCTCTCTCTCTCTCTCTCTCTCTCTCTCTCTCTCTCTCTCTCTCTCTCTCTCTCTCTCTCTCTCTCTCTCTCTCTCTCTCTCTCTCTCTCTCTCCCTCTCCCCTCCCTCTCAATGCCGCTATTGATTTTCAATTTATCACTGCTTTTTATTCTGTTCCCGGTTCCCTGCCGGCCACGCGGCCTCCCTCCCTCTTTCCCCTTTCTCTCTCGATCTCTGTTTCGCTCAGTCTCTCTCCCTGTCAGTCTCTTCCTGCATGTATATCTTTCAACCTGTTTCTTCCTGGATTTCTATTTGTCACCTGGGCCAGGGTTAGAGGCATCAAGTATCCAGGAGACTGAGGTTAAGAACGTTTCTGCATCTATTTATATACATACAGATGACCTTCTGCTAGTTTGTAGCTATTTGAGGCGAGTTTCTGCTATTCTATAGTTAAATGAGATGAGTTTCTGGCTTTATACTCATTTCGAGCCATATAAGGCGATTTTCTGCTAGTGTCTAGCTATGTAAGCAAAGTTTCCGCTAATATTTGTCCTGTGTGCGGGGAACTGGAGGTTGTTTGAGCGGAGTAGGTCTAATTTCCGCGTGATCAATAAAACTGAGTAACACGTTTTCAGAAACATTTGACTGTAAATTTTAACTACAGACTACACTACTGACTAAATAGTAAATACACGTCTGTAATAATGTCTTTTTGTCAAAGAAGTTGTATGGCTCAAGCAAGTTAATAATTCAACGGCCAGTTAAACAAAACTTTAGCTCATAATATGTATTTCTTACCAAAACTTGTAGCGGAATTTTGAAACTGCTATGCGGCATTTTCTAATGAGCTGCGCGTCCGCGCAGGCGTGCACCTTAGAGGGAACATTGTAATAGAACGCGAGTTTATATATATATATATAATATGCATATTTATAGGCTATTTGCTGATATATATAGGCCTATATATATATATACGTTAGTTCGAAAAGAGCTGAGGCTAACTAATCAACCAGCGTTAAGTGAAATGAATGAGCGACGAATGGGAATGCAAACGGTTGGTCGCCAGGTTTGTCATGGATACAGCCATCCACCACAGTGACACTAATCAGTCACGAAGGTTCACGCAGACCACTTCACGTTAGCCGCTCTTAGCGACAGCGGGATTACGCGCTGTCTCTAGAAGCGCAGACAAATTGACGCTAGAGAAATATATCTTAAGTTCCGTAGTTCGTACTATGTATGTATGTACGTACGTGGGTGTGTATATATGCGTGTACGTTTGTAGATGTGTATGCATGCATGTATGTGTGTACATTTCTTATGTTTGTATGTATGCATGTATGTATGTATGTGTGTATGTAGGTATGTATGTATGTATGTATGCATGAATGTTTGTATGTATTTATGTACGTATATAACTATATATGTATGTATGCATGTAGGTAGGCCCTATGTATTTATTTATTTATGTACTTATGTATGTATGTAATATGTATGCATGTATGTATGCATGTATGCATGAGTGTGTGTATGTATATATGTATGTATGTATTGTGTTGCATTGTATTTAAAAATTTGCAGAGCGCCTCTTAGGCTATTCGGAGACTCTCTCAGCTTGAAAATCCCCGAGGAAATAAAAAGTCTTCAAGCAGCACGTAGATGAGTGAGAGACCCCAACCAAAATCTTAGATCGTATAAAGGGGGAAGTTCATTCCAAGAGGAAGGATCCACAATGGAAAAGGCGTGATGCTGGGCCACAGCAGTCCTTGCCCGAGGGACAAAGAGATCAAGACGGCCTAGAGAGCGGAGAGGAGGAAGAGAAACAGCAGAGGTGGGCTCACAACAGGTTATAAAGCTACTTGGCAGCCCGTCCTTGCTGAGTTCTGTAAACCTTGAGCAAGATCTTGTACCGGATTCGAGAAGCAACGGGAAGCCAATGCAGGTTCATCAATCATAATAAGTTTAAATGTGAAAGAAGCGAGGAAAGCGTGCAATGAGTCTAGCTGCCGAGTTTTTCAGGACCGACTGAAGGGAGGATAATTGCACCTTGGAAATGACAGCAATTATGAATGCGACGACAGATGAAAGCGTTGAACTATGGCTGTAAAAACAGAGGAGGAGACAGATCTTCTAATAGCAGACAGGCGCGTCAAATGGTAGTAACAAGAACGCGTTAGGTTCAGAAGATGTTCAGAGAACGTTAAATTGCTGTCCAGTGTGACACCTAAATCACGGACGCTGGACGAGAAAGTATAAACGCAGGATACTTTGCAGAAAGTATTGGAAAATCAAGTTTGAGTAGCTGCTGTATGTATGTATGTATGAATGTAAGTATGTATGTATGTATGTATGTATGTATGTATGTATGTATGTATGTATGTATGTATGTGTGTACGTACATGTATGTAGATTGTAGAGGTGTAGGCATGTATGTACGTGTGTACGTTTAGTATGTATGTATGTATGTATGTATGTATGTATGTATGTATGTATGTATGTATGTATGTATGTATGTATGTATGTATGTATGTATGTATGTATGTATTGGTGTATGTGTACTTATGTAGATGTGTATGCATGTATGTACGTGTGTACGTTTTTATGTATGTATGTATAGATGTATAGATGGATGGATGCATGGATGCATGTATGTACGTTTATATGTATGTCCGTATGTATGCATGTATACTTGTTGTTTTACTGCAGGAGAGGCTAATTAGCGGACTGTCACATGCCAGGAAGTCCGGCTCGATTCTGTTGCCACCTGTGGCTACATTGAGATGGTATACCACTAACCAACTGCATGGCTTATCAGTCAGTTGGCTATGGTCGCATGCGGAGACTGCTTTTAATAGGATCTATTTAAACGAACGGACGGACGGACGACACGGAGGCCGCCGGGGAACGCCAGGTTGCCGTCACAAACAGCGGCAGATCTCTCTCGGCTCTTTCTCTCTATATCTCTGTCTCTGTCTCTCTGTCCGTATGTCTCTATGTATGTCCCTCTCTCTGTCTCTGTCTGTCTCTCGCTGTCTCTCTCTGTCTCTATCTGTTTCTCTCTGTCTCTGTCTGTCTGTCTCAGTCTGTCTCTGTCTGTCTCTGTCTGTCTGTCAGTGTCTGTGTCTGTGTCTGTGTCTGTGTCCAAAGTTCGACCGTACGTTACAGCAGAAAATAGCGTACGCGTACGGTACGTAATTTACTAAAAATAATAGCGTACGCGTACGGTACGTTCGTATTCCGTACGTATGAGCAGCCTTTAATATTAGTTGCTTCTCGTGACGTCACATTTTGTCTCCTCATTTTCTCGTCGTTTTTTTCTCGTCGTAATTACGTCACTTTACAGTTCTTATTTGTAGTTCCGTTTCAGCGAAGAGGTAAATTATTATTTTGTTTTTATTTTGTATAATTTTCCATTCTTTAATTTGTAATTTTGTTATTCCTTGTTAATTCTATAATAAAAAATATAAAAATTAGCGTACGCTATTTATTAATTTAGCCAAAAAATAGCGTACGCGTACGGTACGCATTTCAGCAGAAAAAATAGCGTACGTTCCGTACGTACGGTCGAACTTTGTCTGTGTCTGTGTCTGTGTCTGTGTCTGTGTCTGTGTCTGTGTCTGTCTGTCTGTCTCTCTCTCTCTTTCTCTCTCGGCTCTTTCTCTCTATATCTCTAGGCTCTGTCTCTCTCTCTCTGTCTGTCTGTCTCTTTCTCAGTCTGCCTGGCTGCGGGTCTATATATCTCAATGAACGAAACGTCTGGAGCCGCCTGTGTTTGTTAAAATGATTTATATCCGTGAGCAACCGCGTCTGTGTCCTTTAATTTCTTGGTCTGGTGCTGTAGAAGTTAAGATGAGAAATAAGATATGGTGGGGTAAGGCAAGGTAATGTTAGATAAGATAAGATAAGATAAGACCAAATGAGATCAGATAAGATCAACTAAATGCAGATAATAATTAGTACTTTATTACGCCCAAAGGCAGAAACAAATCATACATGCACAAATCTGAACAAACATAAAATCAAACGCACAGACTGCGAAAATGTTCGTAAAGTCATTTACGCAACTAGATTTGCCGTGTAAGATGCCGACGAGTTCAGAGTCACAAAGAAAGTGCTCAACAACGTAACACCAGAAAATATCCTGGAGAAAATTAGATGTCGAATGAACTAGTCGCATATATAGAACATCATACGACGTTTCTTAATAATGTGATGTAAGTCTAGTCTACCAAGGCCACAAATGAAGATAAGAATAATAAGATGAGATGACACGTAATTCACCCTTAGAAAACAAACTGCCGCTGACACGATGGAATTAATTTTACTGTTTGGGATTTCAATGTCCCGATGCTTAGGTGGTTTCTAATCTAATTCTCTCTAATTCATTCATTCATTCATTTCAGGAATTTATATAGCGCCCCTTCAAGAAGCCTACTCAGAGGCGCTCCCAGTCCAACCACGGCGATACAAGTAAGTTTTAAGGAGCCTGTAGAACGTAGATGAATTATCCAGGCGTATCTCCAACGGGAGACCATTCCAGATAGAAGGACCTACAACCGAGAATCTAATCTAACTCTTACCAACTCCTACTGTCTAATAATGCAAAAGCATCAATCGATGGCACTCCAACTGCCAGAGTCGGTTCCTGGAGAAACAGCACAACATAGGAATTACATACATGCAGCATAATTATATCCTACTCGAATTCCTCTTCGGCTGTAGCAATTAATTGATTAAAAGATTGAAAACAAACTACGGGAATCTCAGATAGAAGTGGAAGCTAAGCAGAGGTAATGGACCTGAGTGAAACTAGAGATTGTTTGCATCAAGACAAAGCGTCTTCATGATCGGGACTCGACCTGTCCGAAGTTGCACGGCCACTTCGTCATTTTCTGCATCAACACAATTGGCAGTATTTCGTATTGAAAGGCATCAAACAAACGGGCCTGGCGATTAGCAGTTTCCAGAGTTTAACAACATCTTATGGCAGCCACGTTCCCCGTGTTAGGACCTCGTTCCCCGTGTTAGGACCACAATGGCTCAGTCCAGGTCCTTTGCCTGCGCAGATCCCTCTCTATGGAATGGACTTCCTTCTTCTCTGCGATCTACCATCCTCTCTGGTGGCATCTCTACCTCTTTCTCTCACTTTAAAACCTTCCTTTTCTCTCGGAGTACCTCGCACTGGGAGCTCTTCTGAGGGGCCTATACTGCGAGAAGCGCTTTATAAATAATCAATACAATACAATACCCGTTGATGTCGGCGTTACCTTAAAGAAGTTTAGCATGATTTATATTCGAACTGGTGACATCAGAATTACAGTTCCGGGTTTAGCAACATCATCAGCATCAATGATCGTTCAAATCGTATGTATTCCTGGAAAATTATTTCTCTCCGAGTCGAGGGGCAGATGGTGGATATAATAACATCGGTCGACACGTATTAATAAAGTCCATGATAAGCATTGTATCGTCTAGTGCTTAACGACATCTTGTGGCCTATACAGCGATATTAAATTTGCCAGATAGCGCATTGGATAATACACTGGCATAGAGAGCGAGAGGTACCGAGATCGATTTCCGTAGGCGGACATGCTTTGTAGGCTGCTATTAGCGCCGTGTATTGCAGGCTGTCTGTTCTGTTAGTAGTTAAGATTTATGTCTTCTGTCATTTGTGTTCTTGTGAATTGTTTCAATTGCATAACATGTAAATGTTCAGCGCGGTGCGTTTGTCAGGCGCTTCATTAAAGAAAAGGTATTATTATTACCTTACCTATTTTGCCTTTGCTCCCTTATATATATGGCAAGCCTGACCTGGTTTAAAAGGGTATATTGAATTATCAGAAATTAGCATCAGCATCCTTTATATAACTTCCGACATAGGGCACACAATTTCACCCTCCCCGATAAAGACTCGATGAACTTTATTCCTAGAATGTTATATAAAAACATGTACTAATTAACCCAACCACAAGTAGCCACACTGTCAACTTACTGTTATTGTTCACCTACAGCGTTTTGCCTGTTGTTTAATTAAATAAAGGAATATTCATGATCCTGTTTTTGCCAACATCTTCGGATTGCCAGAACTCTTCACGAGCACGGACCTTAATTTAGATGTTTCTTGGCTTCTCGAATTATTTCCATTTTGGTCTTTGATCAGAGCATTTCCAGCGAGCACACACTGAGCATAATAACACTGGCTCAAAGTACAGTTGGCAGGCATACTGCACGCAACCGATATAGCCACTGTAGACCAGCGCGGTCACTAGTACATTGGGCTGCCAATCTTAATATATTAAGACGATAAGACACTGTCGCAGTGGGCTGCCAGACTGAATCTAGGGCGATAAGGAAGCCATTCTGCACCACCATAATCATTTCGGTAGTCGAATCCCTCCTGTAGATCTTCTGACCACGTAGGAACATTTTTTCACTGGAGGTGGTGGGTGGGGTGGGTTGTTTTTGCAGGCAAACTAGTAAATATTTTTCAGTTAATGCCAGCTTAAGAATAAGAACGCACCTGTCTCTGAACTTGGCCATCTGCATGCGCACGACTCCATGCAGTATACACGCTGTTCTAGATTCTGAAGTAGAGAGTCTCTTGAGGCTGTTTGTCAATGACAGATATAATATATAATCAGGCTTCCAGCTTCACGAGCATATATATAACTGTTGTCATAATTATGTGTAATTGTATATGAACATTTTATTGGCATATATATATATATATATATATATATATATGTTTGTATATCGATAAATGGGTGGAAGTTAATAGACATATTTTGAAATATACCATGTGTATGTGTAAACGTATAAGACAAGTGCAAATCAGTGTGTATATATGTAGTAGGCTCATTAACCGTCTGCTGCATTTAGTCTTGCACAGTTTGTTTGTTAAGCAACTTGATACAGAATTGTAGATCGATGCATATTAATGTATGTATGTTTGTGAGAGTATGAGTGTGCATGTACATGTATGTATGGTTACATCATTACACTGTATGAATCATGGCTGTAAAAAACGTTTTTTTAAATTTTTGTCAAAAAACTGTCATTTTTGGTTTTTTATTTTTCGTCGCGTTTTTTTCCGTTGTTTGTTTTTTGTATACAACTTTATTTATATATTTACTGTATGCTATTATTTCTTTAATTTTATTTTTGTCTGATGTCCTTACGTTGTCTCCGTACCTTCAAGGATTCAGCTAATTTACGTCAAGTGCTATTTAATGTTATCATTTGAGAAATAAATAGCACAGTTCAAGAAATAAAATTTATAAAAGTTATCTGAATTCTAAGTTATCCAAAATATGAAATGTTGTCTCTGTACCCAGTAATCTCCGATTCACTGATAAACTGACTGATATTATTCCATATCAAGTCGTTATATAAATAAAAATTGTAAGTACAATGTTTAATTAAATAGGCTACACTCTATAGTCTAGGCCTATACTTACAAAGTTCAGTTTTTAAATTGTGTTGGTCTTGTCAGCATGTACTTAATGTTTACAATTTAAATTTGAAAAGATTTCAATATTTTTATTTCTCCATTTCTTATAAAACCAAACTTATAAAAAATAAAATAATTGTTGTAGATTAATGTTTCTTTGTGTCTACTAATAAAGTTGTGTGTTATTTCCTGATTAAATTTAAATCGTGCGAACAAGGTTTTTAATTTTTGATGTAACAAAGTCAAATTCTTTTCTGTTTTTATTTTAAAATGCAGTACAAGATGTAACGAAGTAAAAATTATTGTTTCTGTTATTTCTCGTTTTTTCCGTTTTTTTGAAAAAAACTACGTTTTTCGTTCTTTATTTTGTTTTTACCGTTTTAACAACTATGGTATGAATGTATGTAGGCCCTATATACGCATGCATGCATTCATGTATGTATGTGTGTATGTATGCATGTGTGGGTATACCTATGAATGTATGTATGCATGCATGTATCTATGTATGCATGCATATATGTATGTATGCATATGTGTATGTATTTATGTATGGGTGTATGTATGTATGTATGTATGTAATGTATGTGTGCATGTATGCGTTTATGCCGTATATATTCATTGGTACATGCATATACATACGTAATGTATGTATGAATGTATGTATGCATGAAGGCATCCATCGATGTATGTATGCTTATTTAAATATACGCATAGGAATGTATTATAATGCGCAAACGTCATGCATTGGCCTATATGCTCGTATATATATATATTCATTCATTCATTCATTCATTACTTTAATTTGTATAGCGCCTCTTCAAGGGAACTACTCAGAGGCGCTCCCAACCCAAGCGCGGCCAAATAGGATCGTTTTAAGTTGAGAGAGGAAAGACTGAGAAGGACTGAGAGATATATATATATATATATATATATATATACAGTATATAGGGGCATTGTTTGCATTTGTTTTTGGATTTTTATGGTGTTAGCGTCGAAGACATAGTGGAATAGTTGCCCTGTCGTGCTCGTTGTTCTCCACGAAACCCTGGAGGCCAATGACAGGCATCAGCTGCAACTGATGCTCCGTCTGCGACAGATGATACTGTTGTTCACAGCAGAAGACAATTGTTTCGCATAGAATAGTAGTGGAGTAAAAGCACGTTCAGACAGACACACCCACACATAGACATAGAAACACTAACACATAGACGTTTCTGTCTGTGTTTGTTTCTGCCTGTCCGTGTGTCGACGGAATGCGTCTACGTAGACGGACAGACAGACATACCTACACGTAGAAAGCATATAGGCACACATACACGTAGAAGCATAGGCACACATACACGTAGAAGCATAGGCACACATACACGTAGAAAGCATAGGCACACATACACGTAGAAGCATAGGCACACATACACGTAGAAGCATAGGCACACATACACGTAGAAGCAAACAAGAGCAAGACTAACTGGCCTACAATTACAGTATATTCATTATTTTGTGAGAGATATTTTCTAAAAAAAATAGTCATGTAGTATTTGAACATAACACCCACCAATCAGGACTAATTTACTAGACTAAATTAATGGTTTCTTTATTTATTTCTTATTTTATAGATAGATTATCACGGAGTCGTTCAAACGTTTACGACAGACTGTGACAAAATACTATAACTATTATACATTTAGCTTCAAATTCATCATAGAAATGATTATATTGCTTGGAGAGACTGATACATTGTTATTTTCTGTTATTCTAATAACATGTTGCAAAACTGGCATATAAAATACACTGTTACCTATGAAGAACCCAAATAAAAAGGGGGGTCTGGCCAGACCCCTCCGTTGTTCAAATTAAGTTGCATTTTTGCTTGTTCGCATGAGGGTTAAGAGCTAAACGAATGCGCTTCATATACGGTTAGTTGAATTGGCCTTTACAGCTGCTGAGAGTTTGGACAGACGATTAATTGAAGCGACGTTGCAGTAACCAGATCGGTCAGCGGTCCATTTCTTCAGACGAAAAGCACGTCAGCTGTTGCATTGTATTGTATTGTATTGTATCTAAAGATTTATATAGCGCCTCTCTCAGAATAAATATTCAGAAGCGCTCTCAGCACGAAAACCCCGGGGAAAAGAAACGTCTTTAAAGAACGAGAGACCAAAGAAGAAAAACTAGTCGTTAGTTTATCCCTTAATGAGGGGGGAAGGTCATTCCAAGTAGAGGGACCAAACACATAGGCCTATACCTACAAAATGAAAGCCTCTTTTGTGGTATACTGGCGGACAACGACTTATTTCGGTCGTTCACTCGTTGAGTAGAGTATATCGTTCCCGTCACGGCTAAGACAGCGCCAAGCCTTCAACCAGGCGCTCGGCTGGGAGCAATGCAAGCCCCCATTATAGACGGAAGATTTATAAGTATACAATAAGCTATTTATTTTCGTAGACGATCTACCGGATTTCAACCCGGATTAACCGGTGGATTATGATAATCGTAATCGTAATCTCTAAACTTCTAAAGCGCCAATCAAAATCCAAGCGCAGGGCACCAGCTTATTCACGAGCACTGATGCATGCTGTCATCACGCTTGATTGGGACTTCACATGATTGATGTGTTGGCTGTATGATTATGGCGCTATAAAAATAATTAGATTTGACTATTACGTAAATATAATCACACATACATAGATTCAGGAATACATAAATACACACACATACATAGATTAATGAATAGCCTACATACACACATGCATACATGTATATACAATTATACATACATGCATGTGTACATTCGTTAGTACACACATAAAGCATGCATGCATGCTTACACACATAGATACATACATACATGCATGCATACATACATGTGTACATACATTGATGCGTATACATGTACTGATACATAATACATAAATGCACGCATACATATATACATACACTTATGCATACATGCATACATGCACGCGTTTACGTATATCTACGTGCATATATAAATGAACTTTGGCTGAAAGCGTGTCATACATTTGGGTGTCATGAATTCTTATCCGTTCAATAGATGCCATACAACTGCCATTTATCACTGGAGAATTATTGTATATCGGGTTCCAGATCGCATCTATACACTGCAGAGCAAGGATACGAGGATTAGACGAGTTCTGTTATTTGTTAATATTATTTGTGGGCGTTATACATTTGTTCGAGCAAATACGAAGGACCAGCGACTCGGAAAGGGAGAAGGCGGATTTAGAAGCCAAGGAAAAGAAAGGAGAGTACGAGTGAAAGAAGCAAGAGAAGGAAAGGGAAGAGGCGGATGTAAGAGCCGACGGAAGACAAGGAAAGGTTAAGTGGAAGAAGCAAATGAAGAGCTTGTTAGGACATGAACAGGAAAAGGACCCACGAAGAGAAGGAAATTGGCAAGAGGAGACGTAAGGACCAAGTCAAAGATAGCGACCAATTATTGCAGTGTTAAGGAAGCGGCAAGAGCAGAATAAGGGCAGCAGAAAAAATAAGACATTTGAGATGTGAAATGAATGCTAAGTAAAAGAGAAGAGGAACCGATAGGGTTAAGGGAGAAGTTGGAAAGGTCAAAGGTAGCATCGAGTTAAAAAAAATAAGACAAGGAAGTCGGTAACCATATTACGGTCAGTGAGTTTTCAAATAACGTATTTATATATACAGAATTTCGCCGCTGATAAACTGCACGAACATCAGCTGTCGCATGTCTAGACATACGTATACTATTTCTCCGTTCGTCTTTCCTTCCATCCATCCAGCGATCCATTAATTAATCCATCCATCCGTAGGTTTGTGTGTTCGTCACTCTATACGCAATACACATACATACATAGATACGTATATACATACATACATACATACACACATACATACATACATACATACAATAATACATACATACATACATACATACACACATACATACATACATACATACATACATACATACATACATACATACATACATACAATAATACATACATACATACATACATACATACATACGTGTACGTACATATTCATATACACGCACACACATACACATGTGCATACAGGTGCAAGTAGGCCTACATACATGTAGACAACGTCGTATACGCGCGTTCATAACATCTTAATCGGAATCAAGAGAAGAGAGAAATGGCCTTATTAAGGCATCTTAATTACGAGATTATAGGCTGACGTCAACAATAAAAGAACCAGATAAACATCATAAAACATTCAAAACAAGGAAAAAACGAAGGAAGCGAAGCAGGAAAATATTATGCAACAGTAGAAGACACAACGCATAATGCCAAGATATATCTATAGATATAGAATTTCATCGCTACACAAACATCTCATGTCGCATGTCTACACATAGGCGTATACTCATTTATCCATTCGTCTCTCCATCCATCCGTTCATTCTTCCGCCTATTTTTTTATCCAGTCATCCACCCATCTGTCCGTTCATCTATCCATCCATCCATCCATCCATCCATCCATCCATCCATCCATCCATCCATCCATCCATCCATCCATCCATCCATCCATCCATCCATCCATCCATCCATCCATCCATCCATCCATCCATCCATCCATCCATCCATCCATCCATCCATCCATCCATCCATCCATCCATCCATCCATCCATCCATCCATCCATCCATCCATCCATCCATCCATCCATCCATCCATCCATCCATCCATCCATCCATCCATCCATCCATCCATCCATCCATCCATCCATCCATCCATCCATCCATCCATCCATCCATCCATCCATCCATCCATCCATCCATCCATCCATCCATCCATCCATCCATCCATCCATCCATCCATCCTTTATTACTATTATTAAATTTGTAACGCGCGCACGGTCACACTGAAATGTGAATCTGAGCACGGTGAAGATGCAGTTAGATATTCAAGTGCTTGATAGCCGCGGAGAAATAATGAATTTTGAGCCGTTTTTTGAAGGAAGGAAGTAAATTTGAGCTGCGAAGAGAGAGTGGCAATCGATTTCATACCTTGGGGTCAGAGGCGTGGAATGCACGCGAACCCACGGCTGTTCTGCATCGTGGCTCGATTACTTGATGATCGCAGGCAAGGAAGATGGATGTAAGGAGCTATAGCAGTGATTTAAGGTAGGAAGGTGTGCTGGTGCTGAGGGCTTTGTATAGGTCAAACAGGCCAATTTAAATTTTATTCGGAATTCAACAGGAAGCCAATGCAGTTGATGGAGTAGAACTGGGGAGCGCAGCGGGACACGCAGCACTAAGCGAGCAAAAGAGTTTTAGATACGTTGCAGCCTGTTGAGTTCAAGGTCTGAGAGACCGACAAAAATCGAATGAGCATAATCAAGGCGAGAGGAGACAAGGAACAGAATATATGGTTTGCGATATATTCATGGTCCTTTCATCCAACCAGTGAGACAGACACACTGCTTTGTAGCATGTGCGGCATCTGTACTGTGTTATCTGTCCTTCTTGCCACACAGGTAGCATCGTCGTTTTGTACCCTCCTCTTCCTGCTTCTGTTGAGTAACAATCTGAGATCTGGTGGCCAAGATTGCACGCTGCACTTCTTCTGACTATGGCTTGGTTACTCTGGTGAGTGATCCACGGCACTGTGAGAGATCTGGCAAGCTGGTTCAAGAGCGCCGTTTGAAGCGCTAATTCATCTCCCATTCTGAGTTGTTCAATATCCAGATGATCATTACACTGATTGCCGAAATGTCAACGACATTGAAGAAGTAAACTGGCTATCTGTTAGTCTTACGTTTGACAGACTTAGCCGGTATTATCTTCAGGGTATCCTAAGCACTCAACCTTTTTGGTCGCTAGAATGCGCTAATTGTTGCTCAACAATATAGCAACAAAGTCATATAACCGATTTGAGAAAATATAATATTTAAAATAGTTATGCAACAAATATTGTCAGGGGGGTCTGGCCAGACCCCCCTTGTTCGGATGAGGGTTAAGACGATCTGCTATTCATATAACCCCACCACATGAAGATAATCCAACGTGAAGCCCAGATGAAACACCGTCTCTGTTTTGTATCGGCTTACAGAAGAAGAAATAAAACGGACGGCAATGAGAGACTATGATAGAGAACGTATGTGTCTGCATGGAGCAGTTTGCTTCAATTTCCCATTCAATGTCTGTGTCTGCAGTCTACCCCCACTTTGCTATTCCGTTACAATCCCGTTTCAAGGGTTCGTTGTCGGCAAACAAAAATCGTTAAACAAGCACATTTTTACGATTTCAACTGTTATTGCATAGCCTACATGAAAAATCATGAAAAATGTAATGTCGAATTTACAAACGAATCATCCAAAGATTTACTGTTGAACACAGTTAGTTGACGTCAATGTAATAAACAGCATGAATGACGGATCGGTTGATATACATATCAAATAAGCATATATTTTATGCATATAATGTCATGTATGTCGGATTGACATAATTATTTAATAGTACTGCCAAACACACCAAATCATAAAATAGGGCCTATATGCATATGAATATAATTATACTGTGCATTAATATAGACCTTATGAAGCCTGTACATATACATATACTGTGATATACACACGCATTTATTTATATATATATATATATATATATATATATATATATATATATATATATATAATCCCGCTACATCTGCATTCAGAAGACGCTGTTTTCAAGGGCGGCATGTTTATAGGCCTATCTACTCGTCTAATCTTTCAATCAAAGGTCAATGGCGTGCGTGTTGACGTGGAAGGAGCTTCTTGAACGTGCACCATTGACCCAATTCGTAAACAGTCTCCGGAGAGAAGAACAAAGCGAACAGAACGAAGGACACTGAGACGGGTTCAGACGAGACGTTGTGTTCTATACTTTTCTCTTTTGTCCGGTTGAATTGACCGACATGACATCCAGTATTAGTCTCCTTCGCACTATAAGAATTCAATTACTTTTATGCACCGAAGCCATGGCCATCAAACGACAAACCACCTCCATGCACCTATAAACATCTACATGTAAAATATACACATGCATGTGCATATATATATATATACATATATATGTATATATATATATATCATCATCTCAACATTATCATCATCATCAGTTCCTGCTTCTCCATAATTATTTCGACGCCAGTCAGCTGGCGGCGAAGGTTACGAATAAAGGAACTCAATTTTTCGGTCATTTGACAAGTCCAGTGCTCATCTATTTAACCTGGATCACCGCCAATCTGCTATGCCTTAACCCTTCAAAAACAGAATTTCTCATTATTGGTCTCCGCGAGCAATTAAACAAATTAGCCTATCCTCCTGACCTTTTCTCCAACAGATCTCACTTCTCCCGTACCTTACTCTTCTCCTGTCCGCAATCTTGGAATCATCTTCGATAAGAACCTCACCTTTTCCGACCACATCAGCCAGCGATCTTGCACCTGTTATATGCACATCCGCGACCTTCGTCGATTGCACCCAATACTTGATTACAAGACTGTATGCACAATAGCCACCTCAATTGTTCATTCCAAACTCGACTACTGCAATTCCATTTTTTACAACATCGACTCTTCTCAAATGAGACGCCTGCAAGCAGTCCAGAACGCTCTCGCCCGCGCGGTCACCAAAACTCACAAACACCACCACATAACCCCTGTTCTCAAATCACTTCACTGGCTAAAAGTCCCTCAGCGCATCCATTACAAAATATTATCTCTTATCTACAATGCCCTTCAAAAGTCTAAACCCTCTTACATGTACATTCGCCAGCTATTCGCCATCCAACTGCCTGGGTCTACTCGCTCATCATCATACCTTTCTCTATCCCAGCCTTCAGTCTCATCCTCTCTGAAATTCTGCAACCGCTCCTTAGTCTACGCTGCACTAGCTCTTTGGAACGGACTCCCAGAAGACCTCCGCCAGTTTGCTCATCCTCCTATCTCGCCTCTTAACTCAACTTCTCCTCCGCTGGCACTCTCCTCTGCTACTTTCCACTCACGACTGAAAACCGAACTCTTCAAGATATCCTATCCTGATTCTACTCCTGAGCCACCACACGACCACCATCATCACCGATTTCCACCGTAGCACCATGCTGTCTCCTCGGCTTGACCTCCCGGATTTTGACCTGGCACCGAAACGAACAGAGGAGTTTGGCTATTGCGGACTTGATTTGATATAGCGCCGGTGAATAAGCTGGTCTCCCTAATGTGGCTTTTGTGGGCGCTGAGAAATTTTCGAAGATTTACATTACATTACATTTAGTCGAAGTCTTATTATATCTTGGTGTATATTGTCTATCGAGCGCAGTCTTGGTCTTCCTGTGTTTCTCTTTCCTTCGAATCTTGCCCTGTGTTTCTCTTTCCTTCGAATCTTGCCCTGTGTTTCTCTTTCCTTCGAATCTTGCCCTGTGTTTCTCTTTCCTTCGAATCTTGCCCTGTGTTTCTCTTTCCTTCGAATCTTGCCCTGTGTTTCTCTTTCCTTCGAATCTTGCCCTGTGTTTCTCTTTCCTTCGAATCTTGCCCTGTGTTTCTCTTTCCTTCGAATCTTGCCCTGTGTTTCTCTTTCCTTCGAATCTTGCACTGTGTTTCTCTGTTCTTCTAATCTTGCCCTGTGTTTCTCTTTCCTTCGAATCTTGCCCTGTGTTTCTCTTTCCTTCGAATCTTGCACTGTGTTTCTCTGTTCTTCTAATCTTGCCCTGTGTTTCTCTTTCCTTCGAGTCTTGGCCTGGCAGAGGCTTTATTGAATGAGCTCAACCTTTGAACGATGTTGTGCCGAAGTTCCGTCTACTCCGTGCACCTTTATTCTTACAATGAATTGATTGCAAGAAGTAATGAACAATTTAATGTTTAATTTCATACTAACGAAATAATGTCTACACACGAACCTTTAATCCAAAACTACACCTCCATTATATTACGGAAGTATACAATTTTAAATATATATAGTTACCGCTTTACATCATTGCAAACATTATCGCGGTGGTGTAGGGGTATGTTCCATGCCTTGCAGCCGGAGGGTTGCGGGTTCGAATCCACCTCAAGCTGCCGCGTAGGGACCCTGGGCAAGTCCTTCACTCGCAATTGCTCATGCGCTTCGGCGTGAAACTCCCATTCAGTGTCCACGCTGTAGTCGGGAGCGCCTCTGAGTAGAAATGGGGCGCTATAACAAGTGCTCATGCATACATACATACATACATACATACAGACATACATACATACATACATACATACATACATACATACATACATACATACATACATACATACATACATACATACATACATACATACATGCATACATACATACATACATACATACATACATACATACATACATACATACATACATACATACATACATACATACATACATACATACATACATACATACATACATACATACATACATAAATACTAGCAGGCATGTGAGGGCCCTTTGCATATTTGTAATCTACTGGTGCAAGCAAAGTCCACGTCTCTATACTGTTCAACGGTCGTGACTCATCATCTCTTCCTTAAATGACCCGTTTAAGCGAACAGGTCAAAGTACGCTTGCTATAGCATGTAAACAGCGCTCAGTGGAGTTGCTATTAGTCGAGTCAACACTTCAGCGCTGGTTACACAGGAAGCCATCGCACGTTCATTAAAGGTTGAAGTTCTGTCGACTATGGAGGAGAAGATGGATTCGAGTGGAATTATTCCAGTGGTCGACTTTTCCACGTGCTCGTTAATCGGTTCCGTTTCCGAAATGGACGTATCGCGAGAGGGGTGTGAGTTCGTAGCCCAGCGAATCGTAGAAGCTTTTTCCGGCGTCGGGTTTGTCTATCTACTCAACCACGGCATTTCCACTTATCTCCTTCAAGAAGCCTTTTCCCGATCCAGAGATTTCTTTTGCCTTCCTATCGAGGTCAAGGCCAAGTACAGGGCAACACCGGAAACACATTACCAGGGATACTTCGGCCTCGGAGACGAATCTTTCGATGCTAGCGCCCCTGGGGATATGAAAGAAAACTTCGACTTCACTGTTGGTACTCTTGACGCCCCAATATGGCCGACGGAAGTAGATAGGTTCAAGGATGTCCTTGCGAGGTTGTTCGAGGAGTGCGCCGGATTAAGCCGAAGGATCCTGAAAGTGTTGGCCTGCGGACTGAACCTGGAAGACCTGGATTTCTTCGTTGGCTGTCACAACATCTCCAGCATGAATCAGCCGTACGCCACCTGCATGAGAACTCTCTACTACCCTCCAGTAACGCCGGAGTCATTGAAACGCGGACAGACACGCCTGGGCGAGCACACGGACTTTGGAACCATCACTCTGGTCTTCCAGGACTCCGCCGGTGGCCTGCAGGTGCGAGGTCCTGGCCAGGACTGGATCGACGCCCGGCCCATCGAAGGGTCAGTCCTGGTCAACATCGCTGACCTCATGCAACGCTGGACGGCCGACCGACTGGTTTCCACTGCACACCGGATCGTCGTTCCAGGCGACCGGAAGCAGTCCCCGGCCAGACAGTCCCTGGTGTTCTTTGTCAACCCGGATCCGGAAATGCAGATCAGATGTATCGACGGATCGGATCGATATGATCCGGTAAAAGCCGGAGAGTACCAGAGGAGACGAATCGAAGAAACGGCGAGTCTACCATATTAACCGTTGAAACGCTCTTTGTCAAACGGTTCTACCATATTAACCGTTGAAATGCTCTTGGTCAAACGGTTCTACCATATTAGCCGTTTAAATGTTCTTGGTCAAACGGTTCTACCATATTAGCCGTTTAAATGTTCTTGGTCAAACGGTTCTACCATATTAGCCGTTGAAACGCTCTTTGTCAAACGGTTCTACCATATTAGCCGTTGAAACGCTCTTTGTCAAACGGTTCTACCATATTAGCCATTGAAATGCTCTTTGTCAAACGGTTCTACCATATTAGCCGTTGAAACGCTCTTTGTCAAACGGTTCTACCATGTATATTAGCCGTTGAAACGCTCTTTGTCAAACGGTTCTACCATATTAGCCGTTGAAACGCTCTTTGTCAAACGGTTCTACCATATTAGCCGTTGAAATGCTCTTTGTCAAACGGTTCTACCATGTATATTAGCCGTTGAAACGCTCTTTGTCAAACGGTTCTACCATGTACATGTATATTAGCCGTTGAAACGCTCTTTGTCAAGATAAACTGCTCTACATCAACGTAAGCTGGATAATACAGCGCACAACAAAACCTCGAAGTCTTCAATAATACGTGATGGAAAACAAAGAAAGGCATAACAGGATGTTTACGATGAAATTCCCAACTAGATATAATTTTCCTAATTATTTCTTTGTGATCTTAAGTATGTAGGCCTAACACGCGCACACGATAGATGACGCTACGAAAACGTTTAAAGAAATTAGGTCATACATGTTTCTGATGGCTTTCGACACTGCAATGGTTGGAGTATGTTAATAATAATAAGACTATAATAATAACAATTTATATGGCGCCGTAATACGGTCATACCGCTACAAGGGCGCCTCGCAAACAACTTATCAGCGGGATAATCCTTAGCAAACAAATCGGTTTTGAGCTTGATTTGAAGGAGTCCACTGAGTCGGCAAATCTGATGGCGGGTGAACGACTTTCCAGCATCCAGGACCAGCGGCCGAGAAAGCGCGATCGCCGAAGCGCGTCCTCATCCTCCGTACGCGGAGGTCGGTCTTCTTAAGCGAACGAAGTCGCAGCCCAGAGGCAGAGGAATAAGTCTCCGCTACAGTTTAGTACAGGACTGTACGTGCTATAGAGATATAGCCACAGCGACTGGAAAAATGATCAAGAGAAAGTTTGTGCTATATTTGACCAATCACATACATATGGACTCATACTTCATTAATTACATACAAATATATGTAAAACTTACATACACACGCGTATACATATACATATTCACACATATAAGCATAATATTAGAAAAATGACTATACAACGAAGATAGACGCGCCAAATGAGAGAAGAGTAGAGAGAGAAAGACAGACAGATATGATAGACGGAAAGTGTAAGAGACATAGGGACAGTGGTGGATACAGGGACAAGCAAGCAAACGGAAAGGCAGAGATACAGCAGAACGGCAATAGAACGATTATTATTCAAGGAGAAATATTCGCTTAGAGATTTGTTCGCCTGAATGGTTTCTGGAGGATGACTGACACCGCGCATTGCACCTAATGACGTCTCTGGCTGCGTTTCGTTCTCGTGTCTACTTCAGTGAACTTCAGAAGACCTTAACCTTAAAGAGTCGCAGATTCGATTGATAGGCTACAACTTAAGGCACCAACGAAGCATGTTCGTCAGACAAAAACATGCATGTCTCTCCACCGACGAGACAAAACGATGTTTAAGATAATAATAATAATAATAATAATAATAATAATAATAATAATAATAATAATAATAATAATAATAATAATATTTTCGTTTATTGAAACAATCCGGATGACAAACCGCAACCGGTTACAGTGTACAATTATGCAATTGAAACAATTCACAAGAACACAAATGACAGAAGACATAAATCTTAACTACTAACAGAACAGACAGCCTGCAATACACGGCGCTAATAGCAGCCTACAAAGCATGTCCGCCTTACGGGACTCGAACTCGGTACCTATCGCTCTCTATGCCAGTGTGTTATCCAATGCGCTATCGGGCCCCCAAGAGGCAGGAAACGCCTATCATCAATCCATCCCGAGTTCACATATAACAGGCCATATTCTCCCTTTATCTGGGTTGACGTAAGAGGTGCCTGTTCCCAGCACAAGATGAATAAGAAAGCAGAGACCAAGAGAACGAACATTACAGAGAAAATAGACGATTGTAAATGCGCTGTAGAAATGCTGTCTAAAAAAGTTAAAGGAATAAAGTTGTTTTGTAAATGAGAGATTCTCAAAATTGTAGATCGCAATTGTAATTAATGATTTATAAAGTGCCAGTCGGAAAGATCATTGGCGCTGCCGACCCTGTTCCCTTGTCTCCTTGTAATCGCTGACAAGCAGACAAGTTTTCAGGCCCTATACATATACATGCATATATGCACACATACACGAATACGTGCATAAATACATATATACACGCAAACAACCAATGAGCAATGCATGTACATGTATGTATGTACGACATTGCACGTATCATATTCGTATACATAGGCCTATACATTGCATGTATACGTGTCATATACTGACGGCTTATACAGGTAATCGCATAGGTATTCACCTTCCAACACATGCATCCAGCTGTGTATGACGTCAACAAATACGTATATCTAAACGGTCTCGGCCACACCCACTTGAGGCTGGTCTGGTGAACGGTCTTCGGCCGGGAGCGTCACCTACTCCCCCTAAGGAGCTACGTCGCCTCCTCGGCTGCGCTGATACAGCAAAGTTGCGCCGAGCGAAGCAGTTTTAACGACATCCTCTGGTCGAGGCAGCTGCGACCATTGCCATCTTCTGTCTTGGATTAGAAGACAATGTTTCGTAGATGAAGATGGTGTTTCACGCGCGAGAGTCGAGGATTCGGTTCGTTTGATTGCATGGCATGTCGTACTCTAATTAATCAAAGCGGATTTCTTATGTAAGAAATAGTTACGTGGCCGTTCAAATTTCGGTCACTGTATAGATCAGCGTTGGAGACGGGTAGGTTTATTAATTATCTCTCTCTGTCTGTTTCTGTCTGTATCTGTATGTCTGTGTATGTCTCTTCGCCTTTTCCTCGCTCTGTCTGTATTTTCATATTCTTTCTTTCTTTCTCTATCTGCCTCTCGCTGTGCCTCTGTCTCTCTGTCCTTCCTATCTACGTTTGAGCGTAAAATAAGAACATGCAAACTTGAATCGCCCTCTCTCTCTTTCTCTGTCTCTCTGTCTCTGTCTCTCTGTCTGGCTCTGGCTCTCTTTCTCTTTCTCTCTTTCTCCTCTCTCTCTCTCTCTCTCTCTCTCTCTTTCTCTCTCTCTCTCTCTCTCTCTCTCTCTCTCTCTCTCTCTCTCTCTCTCTCTCTCTCTCTCTCTCTCTCTCTCTCTCTCTCTCTCTCTCTCTCTCTCTCTCTCTCTCTCCTTCTCTTGTTCTGTCTCTTTCCACTTCACGGGATAAGTTGATTTGACAAGTTGACGTCATGCACACAGGTAAGCCGTTCATGATTTCTAACCTGCGTGCTTTGCGGCTCGGTTTTGAAGCCACATCGTTTGCAGGGGCGGCGCTGGGTTTTTAGTTGTGGGGGGTCCACGAAAATGAAATTAACTTGCAAGGCACTGCGAGCGCCGAAGGCGCGAAGCTGCCCACGATTAGGGGTCTGGGGAGCGTCGTAAGCTCCCCCAGCCAACGCTTTTTGGAGTATAATGTTGCCATATATATGGCGCTTATTTCAGCCACTCTGAACTAAACATTTATAGCTTAAAAATGAACTTGATTTGTTATTTGCTACGTTGACTTGGTAAAAAATTTGCAAACATGTAATTACTATTTTATCTTAATTCATTTGATTTTGTAAACATCCAGTTAAAACATTGAAACAGAAGAAAACATCAAACATCAATATGTGTCGTGACAAGTTTAACAGATATTTAACTATAAATTAATAGCTTATAAGTTTTTGTCTCTCTTATAGTGGCAAGCCTCTTGGGCTTAAGGCAAATTTAGCAACTATCGTGCAGGGATCAAGAGCGTCAAGAATGTTTTTTAGTAAGTAAGTTAAATATAATTTAAAGAATTTGAGTAGACCTAATAAATAGTGATGATCATAATATTAATTTAATATATTGGAAAGAGTTACAAAGTCATGACATTAGTTGCAAGGCTGTCAGCGAAACCAGACCCCCCCCAAAAAAAAATCTATTCGGATTTACACGAATTGGATAAATGGTCTGAACGACAGCTGGGGGTCCGGACCCCTGGCCAGCGCCGCCCCTGATCGTTTGATGCCTTGAGCATTAGACACTGGCGCAAAAGAACTTACTAATTAATAATAATAATAATAATAATAATAATAATAATAATAATAATAATAATAATAATAATAATAATAATAATAATAATAATAATAATAATAATAATAATAATAATAATAATAATAATAATAATAATAATAATAATAATAATAATAATACTAATAATAATAATAATAATAATAATAATAATAATAATAATAATAATAATACTAATAATAATAATAATAATAATAATAATAATTATGGGGCACAACCTGACTCGCGTATCCGGAGACAATAGAGAAGCTAGCTATCTTTTTCAGCGGCTCTCAATAATTATCCAGCGCTTCAACGCTGTCGCGTTCCGTGGCACTTTTGTTATGCCTGATTTGGAGGAGACGTAATCGTTCCAGATGTTCATTTATTTCTGTCTCCGGACAATTTTTATATCACCTGAGGGTCCAGTGAGGGATCATATCTACCTCGGGTAAAAAAAATAATAATAATATTAATGATAATAATAATAATGATAATAATAATAATGATGATGATGATGATGATGATGATGATGATGATGATGATGATGATGATGATGATGATGATGATAATAATAATAATTATTATTATTATTATTATTATTATTATTATTATTATTATAGTAATAATAATTATAATAATATTAATAACAATATTAATAATTATGATAATTATAATAATTATTTTAGCCATCCCAGAAACATGTTATTTCTAATTTTTTTTAAATCCTGAAGGATTACATGTAGCCTACCTCAGGTTAAAGTAATAATAATACCGATGGCACAGTTAGCCTAAGTTCTCGTTTGTCGCTGGTTTGATCTTCTAAGAAGCAGTCACGGCTTTGCAAACTTCCAGCAAGTTCCTTACGTATAACAGCTTAGTGTATACAAGACTATTGCCATTGAGCTGGTTAGTGTAGCTATATAAAATGTTATATTTATGTTCATTCATTCATTACGAAGATTTATATAACGCCCCTTCAAGGTTACTACTCAGGAGCGCTCCCGACCCCAGAACGGCTGAAAAGGACAGTTTTAAGGCAAGAATAAAAAGATTCAGAGTGGATTCTGGGATGCAATGGCAGCGCCAAAGGGAGCCAATTAGCAGAGGGAGGGGCCAACCACTGAGAAGGCGCGATTCTGCTTAGTAGCTGTGTGGGCAAAAGGGACCATGAGCTCAGTAGAGCGAAGAGAGCGACGACCCGGAGCACTCAAGGTAGGGCAGCAGAGGTCGCGTGGATAGGAGGGGCAAGGCCCAGCAAGGACCGCCAGACCAAAGCGATGATCCGATACGAGATCCAATGGGGGAGCCAATGAAGCACATCCAGCATATAAGCCGAGACATGGCCAAATCTGGGGATGCGTCCGCAAAGGCGTGCGGCAGAGCGCAGGACCCGGTCCAGGCACCCCGTCCGACCGGCTGGGAGGCCAACATAGAGTGAGCAACAGTAATCAAGTCGGACTGTGATAAAAGAGTGAATGAGTGTAGCGGTGGCGTCTGGAGTAAGTGAGCGAGCAACAGTACGGAACTGGCGCAACTGATAATATGAATCACGGCAGAGACGGTGTACATGAGGGGCAAAAAGGCTAACGTCCTGGTCCAGTGTAACTCCATTTATGTTTAATTTATAGATCTAATCAAGCAAACAAAATAGACCTATCCATTCATTTTATCGTAGCAGCGATTCCAATGAGGTGGGTTCGTCGACACCATTATTTTATATTTGAACATCAAATGGATCATTAAGTAAGCCTGACTTGCTTACAGAGTGCTCAGTTAATGGACCATTCTGTAGCGCATTTTCCTTAACAAAGTCCGCAGTTATCAGGTACTTTTCAGAGCCGCGGTTTTGTGATGCAATATAAGCCCCTATACACAGGTGATTGATGTAATGCCAACTATTTACGACGCAGAATAAATAGCTTTGTAGCCTATATGTTTATGGAGGCGCACATAAAAATGGGAAGTCGTGAATTTAATGATCATATGCACTGCTAAATATAGCCCCGATATGCACATGTTTGCACCGTGCAAACATATCAAATAATTATTATCTGCGTACATATATAGGCGCGGACCCCACGTAGAACAGGTTTTGTTGCCTGCTGGTTGCTAGATCAAAGCACCACAAGTGACTTCTCCAAACACCCGCTTATAGCTTGTCTCCACCGAGATGAAAATTAAGTTACTCGGCTACAGACAGACCACCCGAGACTTGACTACACATCAGGAAGCCCATCCTTTCCAGGGGTGCAAAAAACCAAACTTTTTAAAAATGAAAAGTCGGTTTTTTGGTTTTATTTGGTTTTTTGGTTTTTTGGTTGTGAGATTTTCCTATTTCGGATCATAAAACTCATAAAAAATGGCATAATACCGTTCAAATTAATCAGATGCATATACATGAAATTAACTAGAACAGTAGAACCGTAGAATGTCATAAAACGAAGTTACCAAAGATCATACAACAATTTCCAAGAGAGTTGAAGAGACGACATTTTTGGCATTTATAATTTTGAAATTTAAAAAAAACCAAAAAACCAAAATTTGGGTTTTTTGGGGTGTTTAAAAAAAAAAAAAACAAGCCTTTAACAGCCCTGATCCTTTCTCATCCAGTCACGTAAATGGGAATGCGAAACATGATCTGCGTACAGATACCGTCAACACGCACAAATTTTCGATTGCTTAGAGTGCTGGTCTTGTAGCGCGGAGAGTATCGGGTTCGAGCCTCATCCCCTGAGACGGTTACTGTACTGTTACAGTAGGGACGTTGAGCAAGTCCTTCGCTCACAATTGCCCAGCGCCATCGATTTTTGCCTTGTCGCTGGATAATGGGGCTTAATTACTAATAATTAGCAAACGTGTAGTTATAACAATAGCAAAAACGGGGAATCATTTTGACACGCAAACTCAGCACGAATAAGCAGAAATATTTATGACATTATGGAGCAATTTCGGCATTTAGACAAACTAATTCCCTCGAATGACAATGAGAAGTATCAACAACCGACGTGGCCGGTGACAATGCGCAGAACTATGCATGAACGCTCGTGAATAAGCTGGTGCCCTGCTCTTAGCTTTAGAGTAACGCTTCAGAAATGTTGAGTTTATGATTAGCCGACGATTATCGATGTCTATTATAAAGCAGGTAATGATAATTAAATTGGCACGGAAGGCTTAGAGACTTAGGCAGACCATCTAGTACACTGAGCGGATAAATAAGTGGTGTCGAGAGACGTTATTAAATACGGTAGTCACGTAGTATAGTTGATTCAGAAGGCAAAGGAGGCTAGTGCCCGAGTGAAGCCAGAGAGATAGCCAGTGAAGAAATCTCGTCTCAGCATATAAAAAAATATATGAGCTATTGAAGGAAAGCAGAAGATGATAAAGACGCAGAAGCATCAAATAAAAACGCGAAAATAAGCTAGAGAGAGAGAAAAAATGGAAATAAGAAGGAAAGATAGACATGAAGCTGCCTGCAGGAAGGACCGCAAGAGCACGCGGAATTGGTTGGCCGCAAGAGACAAGAGGATTAGAGGAAACGGATTTAGAGGAAAAGGGGAATACGAACAACGGCAGGTGGCGCAAACCGGGTCGGCTAAATGAAGAAGACTGTGGCAAAACAAAAGGAAGATGGAGCGAGTGACAGAGACAGAGATTACAAGACAGAGGAAGCAGATTTCAGCTCAAAGACTAACAGCCGAAGACGCAGAGAAACCGATACAGGCTGAACTAGTTAGCAATCGTATCGTGAACTCTACATTTCTAGAACGCTAAGAGCAGGGCATCAACTTATTCACGAGCGTTGTTTCGTGTCAGATGGGTTATCCAGAGACGCCAAGGAAAGATCCGAGTCTGGTTGCTAAGAGAGAGGAAGCTGAGCAGCCACTACGGGTGGTTTCGTTGAGGACGAGAAAGCTTGGAAGGCTGAGGATTAGATAGATCATGGTAGGAATTCTTGAAGAAGTGGGACTTCAATTTTGAGTGATAAGTAGAGAATTCTGAGGCAGATAGCGGTAGGTGATCGACGATATTGGCAGAAGAACTGGGAATTTTCCAAATTAGAGGCACAGAGCTTACAAATTGAATTGCAGAAGCAGTTTCAGCTATATAAGTAAATATATTCTTTAATAATAAAACCAGCTGCCAAACAGCACTCTGGGGAACAAGCTCCAACAATATAAATTCATGTAAGCATCAAAATCCACCGAAGTGCAATTATATAAAGGTACCAGAATAATTTAATATGCGAACAACATTCTGACTATTTAATGTTTTTCTCCAACATTCGGACCATAAATCTTTTTCTCATTTTGTTATCTGCTTTTGACAGCTGCACCCGGCGTCTGTTTTGTTGTTCCGACGGCAGGAGCGATTAGAAGCCGAACAAAACAGACAAAAAACGAAAGAGATACAGTTGAGAGAGATGTTGATAGATAGATCGATGAAAGCAACTGGAGATGCAGAAAAGAGATTGGGAAATTACGAGTATGCAGCTTGAAAAATGAGTGGAAGAGAAGAAGAAATTTGAAGAAGGAGAGTTGCTTAATATATCGAAAAAGAAGGAAAATCATCTGACACTTCTGTGGACTGCCACAAATCCATGTATAATATATATTTAAATATATGTATATATAAAATCCATTTATAAATATATATGTATATATATAATTATATATGTATATGTATAATGCAAGAGTGCGTTGGTCGGCGGATTATCGATGTCCATGCGTCTTGTGATATATGTTTATTTTCTACTTTGTAGGCGTGCAATACATGATTGGTTGATGACGTTAGAAATCACGTGATGCAACCGACGTCCATCACCACCACCACCACCACCGCCTCCTCCTCCTCCTCCTCCTCCTCCTCCTCTTCCTGTTCCTCCTCCATCTGTGCTTTAGCATTGATCTCATTTTTTCTTATGCCGTGACGTGCATCAGTGACGTTTGATCCGCGTGACCAAAAACGGAGACGATGTTGGATCGCGTGAACGAAGCAGCGACGCTCTGCGACTTCCTCCTCAACATCAGTTCCGACGGGAACTCAACGGGAACCCGTGGCACGGCCTGCGACCCGAGCACCTTCAACGGCGACATGTCTAAGGTCATCGACATGCTCGACCTTCAGCTGTCCGTCTGGCGCGTTGCCATCACCTACCTTGAACGCTACGCCGTTCCCCTGATCGTCATGACGGGCCTGGCTGGCAACCTGATCTCCTTCGTCGTCTTCATCAGTCGCTACATGCAGCCCATATCGTCCAGCGTCTACCTGGCAGCGCTGAGCGTCGCCGACATTGGCTTCCTGCTCAGCATTCTCGTCTTCTGGACGGAGACCTTCGCCGCTGTTAACGGTCTCTGCCAGATCTTCACATTCGTCACCTACGTCAGTAGCTTCCTGAGTGTCTGGTATGTTGTCGGCTTCACCGTCGAGCGCTACCTGGCTGTACACTTCCCGTTGCAGCGCCACATCTTCTGCTCCAAGCGCACCGCCAAGATGGTCGTCTCCGGTCTGGCCATCTTTTCCGCCGTGCTCTACAACTTCGGGATCTGGACGTCCGGCGTCCACGCCATCCGACAGTACAGGCTGTGCAGTCCGCTTGCCTACTTTGTGTCGTTCCTGTCCGTGGCCGACAGCATCGACACCGTTGTTACCTTTCTCTTGCCGATCCTCGTCATCTGCGTCCTGAATATCAGGATCGCCTACACCGTCGTCAACTTCTATCGCGCCCGTGAGCAGATGTCGACTCACGGCCTGACCTTCATCGTGCACCGTGACACCCCGTCCAGTGCGAGTATCCGGCTGCGAATCTCGCGAACGACGCGGCCCCCGAACGCGACCCAGAACGGGGTCCCGGCTTCGACCACCGCCGCTGCTCCCGCGAGCTCAAAGAGTCATCACCAGCTGCGAGTGACGAAGCTGTTGCTCATCGTGTCCGGGGTGTTCCTCGTGTTGAACCTGCCGCGACACATCACCCGCGTGTACTCGCTGGCCGTTACAGCGCACAAGAACGAGGTCCTGTTGACCTGCGAGAAGCTGTTCCAGATGATCTACTACCTGCACTTCTCCGTCAACATCTTCCTCTACGCCACCGTCGGAGGAAACAGCTTCCGCAAGGCGTTCACTCGAATCACGAGACGGATGCGGAGGCAGGCTGCCCGACCCTTCACCCTCCTCGCTTCGCTCTGTCCGCCTCCGCCGTTCACACCGTCTAGTCACGGGCCACGGAGACACCAAGTAACCATTCCGTTAACCGCCTACAATCACGCACGCAATCGGACTCTCTCGCCGCGAGCTGCCGACAGCTACAGTTGAAACTCTGGACTGCTTCATTGGCGCTAGAATTGTTTGGAAGAAGTTCTAGAATCACCGTAAACTGGTCAGGAGTGCACCTGCTCTGTTCTAGAATTACCTCTGAACTAGTCTAGAACTGCGTCTGGACTTCTACATTCTAGAATCTTATGAACTTTTCCGGAACAGTAACGGAACTGTTTTGGTTGTTCTATAGCTGCATCGGAACTGTTCTGCAATTACCCCGGTATACACTATACTTGAATTGTCCTAGCTCTATCTGGAAGTGCTCCGAAACTCTTAGAAAATTCTATTTTATGAAATTGCCTTTGCACTTTTCGACGTAAGTGATGGTAATAAAGACGCCCCTACGTTCTGTGATCTCTGCGACAATTGTTATTTCCGGTTACATAAGAGACAAAGGAATTATCGTTTCATTGTATTATGTCACTTTTTTTATCGCGGTGAATATTAATCCATTGTGTACAATGCTCATATTGTGTAACGTGAATTGTGACGGTTCATTATATAGTTAGAGATATTATAGGCAAGTCCATCACGTATCGTTTCATAGTGCTAACGACTGAGGCCTTGTGTTTTGTATATCGTTGTTAATTACTAAAAATATTAGTTAAATAATAATAAAGAGAGAGAAATTGACTATTGTTTGTCTGCATAGCTAGAACTGAATGCATAACATCTTTTAAGCTAAATACGAGTTGCACATATACTGCGAAATTATTATTACACTACAGGAATGTTGTCAGTTTCCCTTCTAAAGAATTCTGACAACATAGTACCTAGTTTAACTAAACCATAACCATAACCAAAATTTTTATTGCACCCTTCTTTCACAGACAAACACAAGTAATCATTGAAACAAAGCCTTAGGGAACAACAGGGAAGAAAGAAACCCCCAAGGGACCTAGGTTTCGCTAAATGGGGTCACCCTTTATTTCAGCGCTAGTAGAGCGGTTGGCAGGAACACAAATTCAAAAGGCATTCTTTAAAACTTAACTAGTTAACTAGACAAACAGATATATATGGAGATATATTTCAATTTCAATTCAATTTCAATTTAATTTCAAATCAATTTATTAATCCCAGTATAGTACAACCTCGTGTCAAACAGTAGTTATACAGTCGTAGAAAAAAGCACATTAAAACTAGAAATGTAATACAAGTTAAATGGGAACAATGGGCACACATGAAGGGACGGATCCCGCTAGATAGGGGCCTATTGTGTTAATCGGTGACTAATTAATAAAATTATGTGGTAACTGATTATAGGAAAGTCTGTTGCGGAACTGAACTGGTATTGAGCTGTATTTTTCATTTATTGAGTGTATATGCACGAATGATGCTTTTAAAGTGAGATAGACTTATAGGAGCGCTTCGGATATCATATATAAAACCTTTATAGCTCAGAGAGCCATCAACCGAGCAGGTCACATCGGTGAGACGTATAGGCTAAACGAATCTGACGCTGTGCGAAAACAGAGACTTCCCTGGAGTCTGCCAAAACAACTCTGCAAAGGAACGGCGCTAAGCAAATAATGCCACACCTTGGAAAAGCATCAGGAGAGACGCCTGCAGGCCGGATCGAGCAGGAAGACACTGCAGACACAGCAATAAATTATGAACTACGCCATTAATGGAATAAGAAATGAGACGCTATAAAGCATACGACCATCTTGGCCACGCTGTATACGTGAGCATGTCCAATACATAAATATACGTGTACAAGCACGCTTGTATATATTCATACATATAATACATGATTACATGTCCTGCATATATATACAATTATACATACGTTTATACGTACTTTTATACATGCATTTATACATAGCGAGGACTTCTTCTTCTTCTTCTTCTTCTTCTTCTTCTTCTTCTTCTTCTTCTTCTTCTTCTTCTTCTTCTTCTTCTTCTTCTTCTTCTTCTTCTTCTTCTTCTTCTTCTTCTTCTTCTTCTTCTTCTTCTTCTTCTTCTTCTTCTTCTTCTTCTTCTTCTTCCTTCTTCTTCTTCTTCTTCTTCTTCTTCTTCTTCTTCTTCTTCTTCTTCTTCTTCTTCTTCTTCTTCTTCTTCTTCTTCTTCTTCTTCTTCTTCTTCTTCTTCTTCTTCTTCTTCTTCTTCTTCTTCTTCTTCTTCTTCTTCTTCTTCTTCTTCTTCTTCTTCTTCTTCTTCTTCTTCTTCTTCTTCTTCTTCTTCTTCTTCTTCTTCTTCTTCTTCTTCTTCTTCTTCTTCTTCTTCTTCTTCTTCTTCTTCTTCTTCTTCTTCTTCTTCTTCTTCTTCTTCTTCTTCTTCTTCTTCTTCTTCTTCTTCTTCTTCTTCTTCTTCTTCTTCTTCTTCTTCTTCTTCTTCTTCTTCTTCTTCTTCTTCTTCTTCTTCTTCTTCTTCTTCTTCTTCTTCTTCTTCTTCTTCTTCTTCTTCTTCTTCTTCTTCTTCTTCTTCTTCTTCTTCTTCTTCTTCTTCTTCTTCTTCTTCTTCTTCTTCTTCTTCTTCTTCTTCTTCTCTTCTTCTTCTTCTTCTTCTTCTTCTTCTTCTTCTTCTTCTTCTTCTTCTTCTTCTTCTTCTTCTTCTTCTTCTTCTTCTTCTTCTTCTTCTTCTTCTTCTTCTTCTTCTTCTTCTTCTTCTTCTTCTTCTTCTTCTTCTTCTTCTTCTTCTTCTTCTTCTTCTTCTTCTTCTTCTTCTTCTTCTTCTTCTTCTTCTTCTTCTTCTTCTTCTTCTTCTTCTTCTTCTTCTTCTTCTTCTTCTTCTTCTTCTTCTTCTTCTTCTTCTTCTTCTTCTTCTTCTTCTTCTTCTTCTTCTTTGTTTCTCCTCCGTCAGGCCAAGGCCAACGATGAGTCCTCAACTTGTCGTCTCCAGAATTCTCTATCCTTGATTTTTTCCTTTGCTTCTGCAATGTTCATCTGCATTCTCTCCAGATCCTCTCGTATATTATCCATCCATGTCTTTTGTTGTCTTCCTCTACTCCTATAGTTCCCTCCACATATCCGTGTAAAACCATCGATGGTAATCTGTCATTGCCCATTCTCATCACATGTCCCAGCCACTTTAGCCTGTTCTTCCTTATTCTATCGTGCGAGGACTGCTATGGTCAAAACCCGAGCTTTTACCTTCATTGTCCCTACACTATGGAACCAGCTTCCTCCTTCGACACGATCCTCATTATTAACTGGTGGTCCAAGTGCATGCTTCCTTTCGTTGTCTTAAGACCACTTTCTTTTCTATGGGTCTTTAGCATTTCCTTGGTGAGCACTGCGAGAGGCAATTTACACATAGACATGGGCGTAGGCCTATTTAGGAATGGTTTTACGGGTTAAACCTATACCTCCATAGAACGAGAATTCGTGACTTGAGGCTTTAATATTCGTAAATATTCGTAGGTATTCATTAATGACATTACTTTCGTGTTGCTTACGAACTAATTTAGGACCACTAATTTAAATTAAGTGAAGTTACTGATGAGTGACTTAAAATGTAACTGTTCTTGTTCTAATGCCTAGTTTTTGGCACTAAAATTTGTACAATTAATCCCGGATTTTCAAGAATTAAGAATGAAAAGAAGTTAACAAAATTAATATTCGTTGGCCAGTTTTAATATTCGTAAATATTCGTCAATTTCTACAAATCTTAATATTCGTAATATACGCATACTCGTTCTATGCCTACCTCCCCCAAATAAATGCATTACCGTTGTTAAAAACTAAAAATGTTTAAAAATACGACAATTTCCAATGGGAAAACCTCGAAAACTTAAACCCCTCCGAAATTTTTTCTGGCTACGCTAATGCATATAGAGACCTATAGATGCAATGCACCATACGTACTGAGTACCATATACATAAGTGATGCAGTTTTTAGTCTGGTGTCGTCTTAGCCGGGTCTTAGCTCTGACGTTCCCTGTGGCAGTGTCTCAGCTGTCTATTCACGTGACATAAACGGGGGCGACCATTAAAATAATGTGTCTTGTGTGGACAGCTATTTGCGGCCATATAATAGATGCCAGAGATTTCCTCGTCCAGTCTTTCACTCGCATTTCCTTGTCAGGGTAATCTCTGGCGATCAGCGTCGTTTCTCCTATAACGACGCCAGCCACGTAAAGACGACAAATGGGGGTGGATTTATTTCGAAAGGAAAATCTCTACAGCTAACGATATATGCCTTATGCGTAGATACATGTTCCCTGTATGTATAAATATATATTTGCACTTTTATGTGTGCCTTATGGTGTATATATTTATAGTGTGTATATATATATATATATATATATATAAATGCGTAGTCTCTGAATATTTACTGCAGGAAATATTTGAAAACCAAAGCTCCGGTTATCACCAAAGTAGTTTGGTAGCCAAACAGAACGAGTAATAAACCATTCAGTACACCAGCAGACAAGCATGGATACTCAGTAGACCCAATTATGGGCCAAAGGTCCCGTAGGTCAAGGCCACCTGGGTAAGATGTGATGAGGTATATAAAGATACATATTCATCTATATGTATGTGTATATATCTGTATATGCATGTATGTATCAATGTATGAGTTAATGTATGTATGTATGTATGTATGTATGTATGTATGTGTCACCAACTCTTTTCTTTCTTAGTTGTGACCTACCTCAAGAACTTTCCTTATCTCTACATATAAATTGCTCAACGACTTCTAACTGTTTAAGAATTAAATTAACACAGTTCTTTGAATGTTTCTTTCTTTCTTCAAACACAGTTTAATAACAACAACTCAACTCTTGCCTTACAACAACTGTACTACACTGTATAGTTCAAATTTACTGTCATCAGCAGTTTCTAAGTTTGGCGCGCTAACTGCACGTGTAAAACAATCTACCGTCAGCCAATGTTTAGGCTACTTTAGGCCAAGCGCCCACGAGCCGACAGCGCAACTAAGGCCTAAGACTAAAACGCTTAACAATCGATACACATTATATATATATCAACCTAAAGAACACCTGTGCTCATTATATATGCAAAACACTTGTTCACATTACCTCCTTCCCTTTCTTTGGATTGAGCAAATTAAATTTAAAAATTTGCAAAATCATCTAAATTATGAAAATCGTACTAAATTATGCAATAAACTTAATACTATATAATACAGTAAAATAAACAATCTTATAATCTAGATAAACAATCTGCTACAACATTTAATCGTCCTTTCTTATAATTAACTTCTACATCAAAAGTTTGCAGTGCCAAAGCCCAACGCACCAGTTTAGCAGACTTAGACATAGATTCAGTCAGATAAGTTAAAGGATTGTGATCGGTAAAGATGTGAACTTTAGATCCAATTATTATCTCTTTCAACTTATTTAGAGCCCAAACAATAGCATAGGCTTCTTTCTCTACAGTTGCCCATCTCTTCTGGGTGTCAGTCAGCTTCTGACTTATAAATGACACAGGGCGCTCTATTCCCTTATCATCCATCTGCGTTAAAACAGCTCCTACTGCAAAATCACTGCTATCACAGTACAAATTAAAAGGTTTTCCAACATCAAAAACATATAAAACAACTTTAGAGCGTACAGCATCTTTAAGTAAATTAAATGCCTGTTGATGTCTATCAGTCCAATCAATCTTATCTGGAACATGTTTGCTTGTCAAATCAGATAGAGGCTTCGCAATCTGTGCGAAATCTTTGATAAACTGTCGATAGTAACCAAAAAATCCCAGCAATTGCTTAACTTGTTTCTTCGTTTCTGGGGTTTTCAAATTAATTAAACTTTCAATTCTATCTGGATTCATTTGAATCGTTCCAGAACCAACCACATGACCGATGAACTTTACCTCACTCTTACCAAAGATACATTTCTTTAAGTTCAGAGTAATGTTATGCAGTCTCATTTGCATTAAATATGCATCTAAATGCTGTAAATGAATCTTCCAATCATCTGAATGCACAGCAATGTCATCTACATAGGGCTCAGCAAATTCATTTATAGGCTGTAAAACCATGTTAATTGCTTTAACAAATGTTCTTCCTGAGTTGATCATTCCGAAAGGAACACGAGTAAACTCGTACAGTCCATTGTGAGTAACAAAAGCAGTTTTCCATTGATCAGTTTGCTTAACAGGACAAGTCCAGTAAGCACTTCGACAATCAAAAATTGAGATCACATTTGATTTTCCAACTTTGTGCAACACGTCTTTCACAATCGGCATCGGATATTTACAATCCACAGTGAACGAGTTAATGTATCTGTAGTCGCAGGCAAGTCTCAGAGAACCGTCTTTCTTTTTAACAATAACCAGCGGACTGGCCATTCTGCTCGAAGATGGTTTTATAATGTTGGCTTGAAGCATTTCTTTAATTTGTCGTTCAACTTCTGCTCGATAGATGAGTGGAATTCGGTAAGCCATAAATTCCTTTTCACGAAATTCCGGTTTCAGTTCGATTTCATGTTCAACCAATGTACATAGTCCAGGCTTTTCAGAAAAGCGATCAGAATATTTGTTCAGTACTTCCAGCAATTGTTTTTGTTGAGTCAATGTTAAATGGTTAATCTGATCAGGATCAAGATTCAGTGAATTCTTTTCATCTTGCAAGTCATTCTTCGTCAGCAGTTCAACCACTGAACCAAAGTCTTCATCTTCTTCAACGATTAGTCCACAACTCATTGCTCTTGTAATGTACTTTCTGATTTTATTTGCGTGAATTATCTTTCGACAATCGTCACCCATATCAATCAAATAAGAGTACTTTGATCTTCGTTGTATGACAGTACATGGACCATGCCATCGTGAAATCAGTTTATTTGTTGACGTCGGATACAACACAATAACTTTTTCACCCGGTTCAAATTCTTTATGTTTCGCTCTTTTGTTGTATTGATTCGTATACTGTAATTGCTTCTCTCGTGAATATGATTCTGCAAACAGTAATGCTTTTTCCATATTTGCTTTCATGTCTTTCAAGTACTTTTCTGGTTGGATTCCAATATGAGGTGGTAAATTAATTTCTCTTGTCCAACTTTCTTTTAGAATTGCCAATGGTCCACGCGGAATCTTTCCATACACCAACATATAAGGAGCAATTCCAGTAGTTGCATTCGGTACTTCTCGTAATGCCCACACTGTAAACGGAATTACTTTGTGCCATTGCCTTGGATTGTCAACAATTACATGATGGATCATTTTCTTGAATGTTTGGTTCCATCTTTCTACTAGTCCAGCTGCCTCTGGATGACCTGGCGTGTCAAATCTTGGACTACAACCCATTAAATTCAGAAATTCTCTTGTCAGACTCGCAGTAAAATTTGTTCCTTGGTCACTTGTGATCACTGAAGGTACACCAACGTTCATGAACAACTCCATCAAAGCATCACACACAGCTTTCGCAGTTAATGATTTCAACAGAAACACTGTAGGCCATCTGGTGCAAGAATCGACAATACATAAACAGTACTTGTGACCTGCAGCAGATGCTGGCTCGATTGGTCCTACACAATCCACCGTAATTCTTCTGAACGCCACATCTTCTCTTGGAATTGGAGTGATAGGAACCCTGTCCATCACCAAACTTCTTGCCTTTAACTGACATTTCTCACATGATTTGCAAAATTTCACTATATCTCTTCTCATCTTTGGCCACGTAAAAGACAACTTTATTCGTTCTCTAGTTTTCTCTTCTCCAAGATGTCCTCCAAATACTGATTCGTGAGCCAACTCCATCACTTTCATTCGTCGCTCTTTTGGTAACACCAATTGATATATCGTTTGCTCTAATATTCGATATCTCTTGTACAGTAAGCCATTTACCACGCAGAATTCAGATTCTTTATCTGGCGCTAAATTCCACCATGCTTTCAATGATTCATCTTGTCTCTGCTGTTCTTCAAATTTCTTTGCGTCTGCAATCTGCATCTGTTGTTCTTCATCTTTCTCATTTTCTTGAAACAAATCTGCTATCTCCACATCACATTCATTATCCTCTTTCGTTTCATTTAGATTACCATTCTTGCATGCAGCCATCTCTTGTTCATTCATCTCTGCTGTTATACCGTCTTGCATTAAACTTTGTTGATCATCGCTTTCGTTTTCCTCTTCACTTGAACTTTCAGTTTCACTTTCCTCTTCGACATCTACCACTTTCTTTCGCTGACTCTGCAATCTCGTCGTTACATTCGCTTGCACATCTCCTTGTATCATTTTCACTTGTGGCACGGCTTTAAGTTCTGCAATGATTTCTGGATGCAACAAGAATCTTTCTGTGCTTCCCATTTTTGCAATACTAGCACACATCAATGTTACATACGGTGTAAGTGAACATTTGATTTTATGCGGAATTACCTCTTCTTCCACATCGTTACAACACAGCCTTACATCAACTTTCACTAACTTTGCAGGAATGGCATCTCCTGCCACGCATTGTAAGTTCACTTTTCCAATCTGCTCCACCTGCATGCCTTCCAGTAATTCTTCACTGATCACCGGAACCTCTGCTCCAGAATCAATAAGTGCTTTTACTTTTATTGGTTCTTTTCCTGCTGTTCCACGAATCTCTACCTCGACGTACTGTAATAACACTTTCTTTAATGTTGTACTTTCATCTTTTCCAGCCATTTCTTTCTGCATTCCATTGTGCAATAGAATTTCTTTCTGAATATCAGGTGAAAGGTGACATTTCATCACTGACTTTACTTCAGTTTCATTATTCTGATGTTCTGTGGCTTGACTTTCAGAATTACCAACCACTTGAATTCGATTCACCCTCGAATGTTCTTGTTTTCCATAATTTGAGGCTGTAACAGGAACTGGACAGAATTTCATCAAATGCCTGTCTGATCCGCAGTTATGACAACGTTTCACCACTGCACCTCGTTGTTCGATGCTTTCTTTTCTCTTATATGGAGTAAACGATGCATTGCCTTCTCTCGCGACAAACCTTGGTGGTGACTTGTTATATACCGGACGTTGTCTGGCCATCATCGACTCTTTATTCTCGTGAACAACCGGAGAATTTGGTTTCACTTCTGCACCTCTGAACTGATTTCCTGTTTCTTGATTGCTCTTCCAATGAAAACCAAAATTTGGAGTGAACTGTTGATTTCTTTTTACATTGGGTACAAAACCAAAACTTGTCTTATTCGGAATTGCCAAACCAATTCGATTATTAACATGAATGTCTGCTAGGTCTGCCACAACACTAGCTTCGTAACAATCAGTTCCTTCCTTCGACAATACAAACTGTAGTGGACCTGGTGGTAGTGATTCTTTCAACTTATCCGCCACTAACAAATCAAACAACTTCTCAAAATTCTTATCCACTTTGCGACTTTTCACATAATAGTTCAACAAGTTCTTCAGCCTTGCTGTAAACATTGTATACGTTTCTTCAGCTGTCTTCTTCGCATCAATAAACTTCGATCTGTACTCTCTCGGTGTCAACTTGAATTCTTTTAACAAGTGCTGTTTCACGACTTGATAATCGTCTAAATCAGCGAATGACAATCTGTTTAGAACAGTTCTAGCTTTCGGAGTCATCAATGGCAATAGTAACTTCACCCAGAATTGTTCTTGCACGTTGAAACTACGAAACGCATTCTCTACCGTTTCGAAATATAATGGCACCTCCATCATATCGTTTGGCATTTTAGGTAACACGTGTTTCATGGCATCACCAATTTTCTTTATTTTCGAAACCATCGTTTCACTTTCTTCCTGTTTCCTTTTCTGTTCTTCTCGTTCTTCTTGCCTTCTTTGTTCTTGTGCTTCTCTATTTTGTTTCTCCTCTTTGAGTTGTGCTTCTTTTAATGCTATTTTTTGTTGTTCCAACTTTAAACGTTCTTGTCTTTCCGCTTCCGCCTTCTCCATGCTTTCTTTCTGTAATTTCAGTTCTTCTTGTCTAACCTCTTCTGCTCGCTCCAACTCTGAAATTCGTACTTTTTCCTTTTCTTCTTCACGTAATCTCTTCTCTTCAATCTGTTGCTGACGTATCTCTTCGTCACTTTTCCGCGCCCTTTCAAATTCAATCATCTGCTCTAATCTTCTCCTTTCAGCATCTTCTCTATCTCTTCTCAATTGCTCTAATTGAATCTCAAATTGCTGCTTTTGCAGCTCAAGTTCTGCCACGCGAACTTGCTCTGCTTTCTCTTCTTTCTCTCTCTGAAGACGTAATTCTTCTTCTTTCTCTTGAAGACGTAATTCTTCTGCATTTTCTCTTCTTCTCTCTCTCTGAAGACGTTCTGCCTTCTCTTCTTTCTCTCTCTGAAGACGTAATTCTTCCTGTCGTATTTCTTTCTCTTCTTGTCTCCGTTTCTCCTCTCTTTCTTTCTCTTCTTGTCTTCGTTTCTCCTCTCTTTCTTTCTCTTCTTGTCTTGTCATCATCATCCATTGCATCATCGTCTCCATAGACATAGGCCCAGGCGGTTTCTCAGTAACCTTTTCCACAGCACCACCGACAGCACCTTCTTCTTCTTCTGCTTCTTCTTTAAGCCAGACTTCAGCTAGCGCTTCTAGCATGTCTTCACGTGACATATCTTTCAGCTTTTCTTCTTCAAAACCAGCCTTTAACAAGCGCTGCTTTAATCTTTCAGAAGACATCTTCTTCAATTCTGCTTGTTTCTTGACACTTAATTTCTCCATCTTACTTCTTTACTTCAGTGCTGTCCTTTCTGGAAAACACGAATTTTCTTTTGTGTTTGAAGTATTGGGGATTGTTCTTTGTTTGAAAACAACAAACTTGTATACCTTTGTCGTTGAGGCTTTCGTTGTCGTATATTTACCAATGATTCAAGTGCGTATTCACCAGTCGACGTTGTTTCGAATCCCAGACGTTGTTTCGAATCCCAGACGTTGTTTCGAATCCCAGACGTTGTTTCGAATTCCCAGACGTTGTTTCGAATCCCAGACGTTGTTTCGAATCCCACCGCTGCTGCCACCAAATATGTCACCAACTCTTTTCTTTCTTAGTTGTGACCTACCTCAAGAACTTTCCTTATCTCTACATATAAATTGCTCAACGACTTCTAACTGTTTAAGAATTAAATTGACACAGTTCTTTGAATGTTTCTTTCTTTCTTCAAACACAGTTTAATAACAACAACTCAACTCTTGCCTTACAACAACTGTACTACACTGTATAGTTCAAATTTACTGTCATCAGCAGTTTCTAAGTTTGGCGCGCTAACTGCACGTGTAAAACAATCTACCGTCAGCCAATGTTTAGGCTACTTTAGGCCAAGCGCCCACGAGCCGACAGCGCAACTAAGGCCTAAGACTAAAACGCTTAACAATCGATACACATTATATATATATCAACCTAAAGAACACCTGTGCTCATTATATATGCAAAACACTTGTTCACAGTATGTATGTATGTATGTATGTATGTATGTATGTATGTATGTATGTATGTATGTATGTATGTATGTATGTATGTATGTATGCATGCATGTATGCATGTATGTAATGTATGTATGTATGTATGTATGTATGTATGCATGTATTCGTTTATTCATTTATTCATGTTTCTTTGTATATCTGTACATTTGTGAATGCCAGTTATTAGCTCACTGTATAATAGTGTATATATATAATTACATTCGTCTCCTGCAGTATAGATGACGTCGTGACCTAATACACTTTTGTCATTAAAGGTACTTATCCTGTCGGAAGTCGATCACGCTAATGCCTTTTCCTTGTTCTGTCACTCTCTTCTCTTTGCCACTTCTGCTCAATAGAAGAAATCCCTCGCAATGAGTTCGTCCAGGCCCCGATTAGAGACAAGGTCAGTATGACCATGTTTTCAAAGTTCAAACACGTTTTATTTTTACGTGAAAACAAGCGAATTAAAGATGAGTTTGGAATAAATCTTGTCAAAAGTAGCAAAACTCAAGAAATGCTATACAGTGTAGTTCTTAATTGTTTCACATTTAACAGAAAACGGTCAAAGAAAATATCTACTGAAAAATACTTCTTCTTCTTCTTCTTCTTCTTCTTCTTCTTCTTCTTCTTCTTCTTCTTCTTCTTCTTCTTCTTCTTCTTCTTCTTCTTCTTCTTCTTCTTCTTCTTCTTCTTCTTCTTCTTCTTCTTCTTCTTCTTCTTCTTCTTCTTCTTCTTCTTCTTCTTCTTCTTCTTCTTCTTCTTCTTCTTCTTCTTCTTCTTCTTCTTCTTCTTCTTCTTCTTCTTCTTCTTCTTCTTCTTCTTCTTCTTCTTCTTCTTCTTCTTCTTCTTCTTCTTCTTCTTCTTCTTCTTCTTCTTCTTCTTCTTCTTCTTCTTCTTCTTCTTCTTCTTCTTCTTCTTCTTCTTCTTCTTCTTCTTCTTCTTCTTCTTCTTCTTCTTCTTCTTCTTCTTCTTCTTCTTCTTCTTCTTCTTCTTCTTCTTCTTCTTCTTCTTCTTCTTCTTCTTCTTCTTCTTCTTCTTCTTCTTCTTCTTCTTCTTCTTCTTCTTCTTCTTCTTCTTCTTCTTCTTCTTCTTCTTCTTCTTCTTCTTCTTCTTCTTCTTCTTCTTCTTCTTCTTCTTCTTCTTCTTCTTCTTCTTCTTCTTCTTCTTCTTCTTCTTCTCCTCCGTCAGGCCAAGGCCAACGATGAGTCCTCAACTTGTCGTCTCCAGAATTCTCTATCCTTGATTTGTTCCTTTGCTTCTGCAATGTTCATCTTCATTCTCTCCAGATCCTCTCGTATATTATCCATCCATGTCTTTTGTTGTCTTCCTCTACTCCTAGTTCCCTCCACATATCCGTGTAAAGCCATCGATGGTAATCTGTCATTGCCCATTCTCATCACATGTCCCAGCCACTTTAGCCTTTTCTTCCTTATTCTATCGACAATTGTATCCGTCTGTCCCAGCTTTTACCTTCATTGTCCCTACACTATGGAACCAGCTCCCTCCTCCTTCGACACGATCCTCATTATTAACTGGTGGTCCAAGTGCATGCCTCCTTTCGTCGTCTTAAGACCACTTTCTTTTCTATGGGTCTTTAGCATTTCCTTAGTGAGCTCTGCGAGAGGCAATATACACATAGACATGGGCGTAGGCCTATTTAGGAATGGTTTTACAGGTTAAACCTACCTCCATAGAACGAGAGAATTCGTGACTTAAGGCTTTAATATTCGTAAATATTCATGAATATTAGGGCATTTTAATATTCGTAAATATTCGTAGGTATTCATTAATGACATTACTTTCGTGTTGCTTACGAACTAATTTAGGACCACTAATTTAAATTAAGTGAAGTTACTGATGAGTGACTTAAAATGTAACTGTTCTTGTTCTAATGCCTAGTTTTTGGCACTGAATTTTGTACAATTAATCCCGGATTTTGAAGAATTAAGAATGAAAAGAAATTTAAAAAATTTAATATTCGTTGGCCAGTTTTAATATTCGTAAATATTCGTCAATTTCTACAAATCTTAATATTCGTAATATTCGCATACTCGTTCTATGCCTCACTCCCCCAAATAAATGCATTACTGTTATTAAAAACTAAAAATGTAGAAAAATACGACAATTTCCAATGGAAAACCCCGAAAACTTAAAACCCCTCCAAAATTTTTCTGGCTACGCCCATGCACATAGAGACCAATAGATGCAATGCACCATACGTACTGAGTACCATATACATAAGTGATGCAGTTTTAGTCTGGTGTCGTCTTAGCCGGGTCTTAGCTCTGACGTTCCCTGTGGCAGTGTCTCAGCTGTCTATTCACGTGACATAAACGGGGGCGACCATTAAAATAATGTGTCTTGTGTGGACAGCTATTTGCGGCCATATAATAGATGCCAGAGATTTTCTCGTCCAGTCTTTCACTCGCATTTCCTTGTCAGGGTAATCTCTGGCGATCAGCGTCGTTTCTCCTATAACGACGCCATGCCACGTAAAGACGACAAATGGGGGTGGATTTATCTCGAAAGGAAAATCTCTACAGCTAACGATATATGCCTTATGCGTAGATATATGTTCCCTGTATGTATAAATATATAATTATACACTTTATGTGTGCCTTATACTATATATATATATATATATATATATATATAAATGCGTAGTCTCTGAATATTTACTGCCGGAAATATTTGATAAATAAAAGCTCGGGTTTTGACCAAAGTAGTTTGGTTATTTGGTAACCAAGCAGAACGAGTAATAAACCATTCAGTACATTAGCAGACAAGCAAGGGTATACTTAGTAGACCCAATTAGGGGTCAAAGGTCCCGCTGGTCAGGGCCACCTGGGTAAGATATGATAGGTATATAAACATACATATTCTTCTATATGTATGTGTATATATCTGTATATGCATGTATGTATCAATGTATGTATTAATGTATGTAATGGCAATAATGTATGTATGTATGTATGTATGTATAATGGCGTGCATGTATGTATGTATGTATGTATGTATGTATGTATGTATGTATGTATGTATGTATGTATGTATGTATGTATGTATGTATGTATGTATGTATGTATGTATGTATTCGTTTATTCATTTATTCATGTTTGTTTGTATATCTGTACATTTGTGAATGCCAGTTATTAGCTCACTGTATAATAGTGTATATATATAATTACATTCGTCTCCTGCAGTATAGATGGCATCGTGACCTAATTCGCTTTTGTCATTAAAGGTACTTATCCTGTCGGAAGTCGATGACGCTAATGCCTTTTCCCTGTTCTGTCACTCTCTTCTCTTTGCTACTTCTGCTCATTAGAAGAAATCCTTCGCAATAAGTTCGTCCTGTCCCCGATTAACGTCAAGTTCAGTATGACCGTGTTTTCAAACAAACATTTTATTTTTACGTGAAAACAAGCGAATTAAAAATGAGTTTAGCATAAATCTTTTCAAAAGTAGCAAAACTCAAGAAATGCTATATACAGTGTAGTTCTTAATTGTTTCACATTTAACAGAAAACGGTCAAAGAAAATATCTACTGAAAAAATACTTCTTCTTCTTCTTCTTCTTCTTCTTCTTCTTCTTCTTCTTCTTCTTCTTCTTCTTCTTCTTCTTCTTCTTCTTCTTCTTCTTCTTCTTCTTCTTCTTCTTCTTCTTCTTCTTCTTCTTCTTCTTCTTTCTTTCTTCTTCTTCTTCTTCTTCTCCTTCCTTCTTCTTCTTCTTCTTTTCTTCTTCTTCTTCTTCTTCTTCTTCTTCTTCTTCTTCTTCTTCTTCTTCTTCTTCTTCTTCTTCTTCTTCTCCTTCTTCTTCTTCTTCCTTCTTCTTCTTCTTCTTCTTCTTCTTCTTCTTCTTCTTCTTCTTCTTCTTTCTTCCTTCTTCTTCTTCTTCCTTCTTCCTTCTTCTTCTTCTTTCCTTCTTCTTCTTCTTCTTCTTCTTTCTTCCTTCTTCTTCTTTCTTCTTTCTTCTTCTTCTTTCCTTCTTCTTTCTTCTTCTTCTTCTTCTTCTTCTTCTTCTCCTTCTTCTTCTTTCTTCTTCTTCTTCTTCTTCTTCTTCTTCTTCTTCTTTCTTCTTCTTCTTCTTTCTTCTTCTTCTTCTTCTTCTTTCTTCTTCTTTCTTCTTCTTCTTCTTCTTTTCTTCTTCTTCTTCTCTCTTCTTCTTTCTTCTTCTTCTTCTTCTTCTTCTTCTTTCTTTCTTCTTTCTTTGTTTCTCCTCCGTCAAGCCAAGGCCAACGATGAGTCCTCAACTTGTCGTCTCCAGAATTTCTATCCTTGATTTTTTCCTTTGCGTCTGCAATGTTCATCTGCATTCTCTCCAGATCCTCCTCGTATATTATCCATCCATGTCTTTTGTTGTCTTCCTCTACTCCTAGTTCCCTCCACATATCCGTGTAAAACCATCGATGGTAATCTGTCATTGCCCATTCTCATCACATGTCCCAGCCAATTTAGCCTTTTCTTCCTTATTCTATCGTGCGAGGACTGCTATGGTCAAAGCCCGAGCTTTTACCTTCATTGTCCCTACACTATGGAACCAGCTCCCTCCTCCTTCGACACGATCCTCATTATTAACTGGTGGTCCAAGTGCATGCCTCCTTTCGTCGTCTTAAGACCACTTTCTTTTCTATGGGTCTTTAGCATTTCCTTAGTGAGCTCTGCGAGAGGCAATATACACATAGACATGGGCGTAGGCCTATTTAGGAATGGTTTTACGGGTTAAACCTACCTCCATAGAACGAGAATTCGTGACTTAAGGCTTTAATATTCGTAAATATTCATGAATATTAGGGCATTTTAATATTCGTAAATATTCGTAGGTATTCATTAATGACATTACTTTCGTGTTGCTTACGAACTAATTTAGGACCACTAATTTAAATTAAGTGAAGTTACTGATGAGTGACTTAAAATGTAACTGTTCTTGTTCTAATGCCTAGTTTTTGGCACTAAAATTTGTACAATTAATCCCGGATTTTCAAGAATTAAGAATGAAAAGAAGTTAACAAAATTTAAATTCGTTGGCCAGTTTTAATATTCGTAAATATTCGTCAATTTCTACAAATCTTAATATTCGTAATATACGCATACTCGTTCTATGCCTACCTCCCCCAAATAAATGCATTACCGTTGTTAAAAACTAAAAATGTTTAAAAATACGACAATTTCCAATGGGAAAACCCCGAAAACTTAAACCCCTCCAAAATTTTTTCTGGCTACGCCCATGCACATAGAGACCAATAGATGCAATGCACCATACGTACTGAGTACCATATACATAAGTGATGCAGTTTTTAGTCTGGTGTCGTCTTAGCCGGGTCTTAGCTCTGACGTTCCCTGTGGCAGTGTCTCAGCTGTCTATTCACGTGACATAAACGGGGGCGACCATTAAAATAATGTGTCTTGTGTGGACAGCTATTTGCGGCCATATAATAGATGCCAGAGATTTTCTCGTCCAGTCTTTCACTCGCATTTCCTTGTCAGGGTAATCTCTGGCGATCAGCGTCGTTTCTCCTATAACGACGCCATGCCACGTAAAGACGACAAATGGGGGTGGATTTATCTCGAAAGGAAAATCTCTACAGCTAACGATATATGCCTTATGCGTAGATATATGTTCCCTGTATGTATAAATATATAATTATACACTTTTATGTGTGCCTTATACTATATATATATATATATATATATATATATAAATGCGTAGTCTCTGAATATTTACTGCCGGAAATATTTGATAAATAAAAGCTCGGGTTTTGACCAAAGTAGTTTGGTTATTTGGTAACCAAGCAGAACGAGTAATAAACCATTCAGTACATTAGCAGACAAGCAAGGGTATACTTAGTAGACCCAATTAGGGGTCAAAGGTCCCGCTGGTCAGGGCCACCTGGGTAAGATATGATGAGGTATATAAACATACATATTCTTCTATATGTATGTGTATATATCTGTATATGCATGTATGTATCAATGTATGTATTAATGTATGTATGTATGTATGTATGTATGTATGTATGTATGTATGTATGTATGTATGTATGTATGTATGTATGTATGTATGTATGTATGTATGTATGTATGTATGTATGTATGTATGTATGTATGTATGTATGTATGTATGTATTCGTTTATTCATTTATTCATGTTTGTTTGTATATCTGTACATTTGTGAATGCCAGTTATTAGCTCACTGTATATATAATTACATTCGTCTCCTGCAGTATAGATGGCATCGTGACCTAATTCGCTTTTGTCATTAAAGGTACTTATCCTGTCGGAAGTCGATGACGCTAATGCCTTTTCCCTGTTCTGTCACTCTCTTCTCTTTGCTACTTCTGCTCATTAGAAGAAATCCTTCGCAATAAGTTCGTCCTGTCCCCGATTAACGTCAAGTTCAGTATGACCGTGTTTTCAAACACATTTTATTTTTTACGTGAAAACAAGCGAATTAAAAATGAGTTTAGCATAAATCTTTTCAAAAGTGAAAAACTCAAGAAATGCTATATACAGTGTAGTTCTTAATTGTTTCACATTTAACAGAAAACGGTCAAAGAAGACATCTACTGAAAACGTACGGTATATCGCAATACCGAATTAAGTACGTCTTATATCGCACTCGAGCATAGGCCTAGCCATATTCCAGAAATGTTACCCAGTAAAAGACCGCCATGTCATCGTGGATTTTGTCAAATTCTTTGTGACTTCCATCGAACAATATGGAATTGTACTGCTGCAATGATGAAGGAACGAATTTAACTAAACGAAATGAACTGTAACAGTATATATATAACTGAACAAAAGTCTAGGGAAAGAAGAATTAACAGGAAAACAGAAAATTATGAATAAGCTCGAAAGTGAATGTAAGGTGATTTTGCATTAGCATTAAAACGCCTCCGACTGTGTCAGACTTACATTTTCAGGCGATACTGCACCTTTAGAGGCGATCCAGGTCTGAAGAAAAAAACAGGTGAGTCTCGATACCTCTAGCTGCAACATTCGTACCTGCCTTTTTTTTACGTTAGCACGAATAGCAGGGGCAAAACACTGTATACACACATCTCAATAGCCCTATGAGTTGTTTTCGAATTCATGGCGCTCGAAGGGAGCAGGTGCACGGCTTAACAGAGCTCACAATACATTCAGAAGAAAACAGTTCAAAGAAAGCAGTTTATATCATAATTATCTGTAGATTAATTGACTTTATATATATATATATAATATATATATATGTAGCGCTTCTAAAATGCCATTAGTAATCATACATGCCGCGTTTGAACTGCTGAGATATTCATATAGCGCTTTTCAGAACTCCTCGAAGGTCCTTAAGCACGATATCCATCACATGCATTTAATGACTGAATAACATGAGGTTAACGTGCCATATATACCTCTCAGACGCTTTGCACACGTTATTACATAACTGATGCGAGCGAGATGGACGTCTTCAGCTCTTCTCACTTCGTCTTCATCCGATCATTATCCTAATCACTTTCTTCTTCCCGTATTTCTCACCTTTCCCTCTCCTGCTCATGTAGGAACACGAGCAAGAGAGGGAAGGTGAGAAATAAGTCTCTTACAGGAAAAAGAAAGTGATTTGAATAATCTACTCATTCTTCTTCCCCGTTCCTTACAAAAAAGAAAGCGGAACAAGTTATTCTCGTCCTCTAACATCTACGTTTTTTCGGTTTTAAATTATTCATTAGTTCATAGTTCGTGACTTCGTTAAGTCTACCTCATGGGAATAAAGCAGGAAGGACGGTAAGAGAGAAGACATCAGATGAATTTAGTCTGCATGCGCAAAGATCTGTTTCAAGAGATGAGTTGAATTCGTGAGAAGTCTACCAATATTCCGTCTGAATATTTGCTCTGTTTTTATTTAATTTCTGCATACAGTCGTTATTATCGTTCTATGACGACCGGTTGAGCAAATGTCTCTGTCTCTCGCTGTCTCTCTCTTTCACTCTCTGTCTCTCTGTATCTCTCTGTCTGTGTGTCTTTCTCTCTGTCTCTCTCTGTTTCTGTGTGTCTTTGGCTCTGTCTCTGTCTGTCTGTCTTTGTCTTTGCCTTTGTCTCTGTCTGTCTGTCTCTCTCTCTCTCCCTCTCTCTCTTTCTTTCTCTTTCTCAGTCTCTTTGGCTCTCTGTGTCTTTCTGTCTTTATGTCTGTCTCTCTGCCTCTCTGTGTCTCTCTCTGTCTCTCTCTGTCTTTCTGTCTTTCTCTGTGTCACTTTGTGTCTCTCTGTGTCTCTCTGTGTCTATCTCTGTCTGTCTCTGTCTCTTTCTCTGTCTCTCTCTATGTCTCTCTCTCTTTCTCTGTCTGTCTCTCTGTCTGTCTCTCTCTCTGTCTCTCTCTCTGTCTCTCTCTTTGTCTTTCTCTCTCTGTCTCTCTGTCTGTGTCTGTCTCTCTCTATGTCTCTCTCTCTTTCTCTGTCTCTTTGGCTCTCTGTGTCTCTTTCTATACGCTTGTCTGGTTCATTTGCGACGCCATTACTTGCTCGATGAGAAGAGCAACCGGATGTTAATTTGTCGCAGTCAACGCTTATGCTTAATTGCTTTTATAACACTCCCCTCAGCGCACGGGAGACGCGATCCACTTAGAAACGCTGCCCAGATAGGACTAATGAAGCTTAATCATGACTTAAAGGTCTAACGATGGTGGCTAAAGAGTCCT
>JACEVL010000195.1:162500-165000 GCA_020284085.1 Aporrectodea caliginosa
ATAGAAACAAAGCGCCAAATTGACAGACTGTGCGTGCAGGATCGAATGGAATAGCAATAGCCAGGTTGCTATAGAAGCGGAATGGCGCGCGCTGCCCTTACAAATTAAATCTAATTGCCATGTAGTCCGATCACAGAGGAAGCATATCGCGCATAGGATACATCTCCATGTTTAAGTGCGTACGTAGATGTATATTGATCGCTCTAATGGTGCTTATAAATATATCGTTGTCTACCTCGGGAAATTACGGCTTAATCACGTTGCCGATAGGTAAGCGGGAATTCACAACAGGTCATTGACCCCACAATGAACTGAAAGTTCTGGATTAGACCTACTTTCTCAGTTGTTACTGCATGCCGTAGCCTTAGATGCTTAGCTTAGATGCTTAGCTTAGATGAGACCAGGTGATTAGAAGAACTTAATATCGTTAACTGTATCGACTTATCGTTGGCTAATAGAAATTTAAGTTTTTAATACCGTGGCCTACAAAGAACTGAGGTGAGCCCAGGTGCTGAAGAGATCTAATCGTTAGCGTTGGCAGTGCAGAGATAGCTAATGAAAGCTGCTTCAAAGTGCAATTCTCCCGCAGCAAAGGAAGTGGGATGCCGACAAATAAGATTAATTAGAGCATGTGTGCTTGTCTGCAGGTGCTCATGAGATGCCAAGTTTACTCAGTACTGACGCAAGAGAGGCAAACAATAACTTAATTAATTAATTAATTAATTAGTAAAAACACTTTGTTGACGTAATGGGAGTAGCGATCTTGGGGTAGGTCTAACTTAAGAAGAGCAGTCCCTTTAGCTAGCCCAAGAGGCAAGTTCAAGCTAGTTAAAAACTGTTAGCGACTTAATTATTTTAGCCTCAGCATATATACTGTATATATATATATATATAGATATATATATATATAGATATATATATATATATATATATTATATATATATATATAGGCCTAAGGGCGTGCGGCCAGTCGTCTCTCTCGCCGTCTGATTTTATCACCGACAGTGTACAGTTTGTGTACTAATTACAGCTGAGTTGGCTAGGGGTGCGTACAGGTAAACAGAAATCTCGAAATAAATTTATGCTCTGCCGGAATTAGAACTCACCAACCTCTTGTTGACAGTATGGCACGCTAACCACAGGAGACTAGAGTCAATAGACTATAGCGCACCATGAAGGCTGAAATATTCAAAATATTATGACCAAACATTTCTCGTGCACGGCGTTTCATCACTGCACAGAGATCTGCGTATGGTAATCCGTGGTAAACAATAATAAGCAATTAACCAGAAGGGTGAATTTCCTAGAAGCAGCCATACAAAATCCACCAGGCACCTGCTCTCAGCGTTTGGTCACAAGAGATATCTGTAATGCAATGTCTCGCTACTATCAACATCCTCGGCAGGTGGTCGTATCAAAACATCGCTCAAACTGTCATCGTTCATGCTGTGCCAGGAAGGAGTGGTTTAGTACAAAGCCTAATAACTACTGGTCGAGCAGTTAAACTAACCCTTGGCTGGTGGTATGATTATTTTGGTGTAGCCTATATGTATGTATATGCTGATGCACATGACATGCTGTGTGGATGACTTTCGAAAGTGGCAAATGATCGGACGTTGAACCGTTGACTTGTCAGATTTATAGCTTTGATCTAACTCAGGTAAAGATATTGAATACAGACTTTGATTTTCTATAGTATAATAATTAAAGAAAATGTTAACTCGCAACAGTACTTCAGGGTTCGACATAAAATTCTGTACATGCGCGAATCTATTAACAACGATAATATTACAGTAACTTGAACTTTCAGCTTAGCAAACGACAGACTACAAAAAGTAGTCAAAACAATCTTTTTCGCGCTCCGTTAACAATGCAGTTGGGAGTATCGTTTTATGCGCTCTTTCTGCCGGCTTCATGCATATCGTCCTTTTCAACCGGGGTTGGGTCGGGAGCGCTCCTGAGTAGTCACCTTGAAAGGGCGCTATACAACTCTTCGGAGTGAATGAATGAATACCGACAACGGCCAAGTCCTATTCAGGGAATATTACTCCGGGCTTAGGCGCTATTCTAAGAGCAGCTTACGCCCGTCTCATGCATACGGCTCCTGGCAGAATGATGTATAAATCAGTCTATGACTAATCGCTGTTGCACAAGCGTGGGTTTCTCTAAAACCATCTGACTCATCACAACGTGGGCCTGACGTTTCCCGTGCGTTGCCAACAGTTGCGGCGCTACCATGGATCGCGGACTCGCGGTAGGTCATATTCATTCATTCAATCATTTCAGATATTTATATAGCGTCCCTTCAAGATTATCTACTCAGGAGTGCTCCCGACGCAACCCCGGCTATAGAGAACAGTCTTGAGGTTAGGGAAGAACGTGGCCGCAGGACGCTAGGCATTAGGCGTAAAGCCACAGGTAGCCATTCCAGATTGCAGGGCCATCAACAGAAAAGGCACGGCGCTGCATAATGACCTGCCTATTTTACTCCTATTGCTGT
>JACEVL010000195.1:170000-212500 GCA_020284085.1 Aporrectodea caliginosa
TCAGTCTTAGTACCCCACTGTCTTGGTCTTGGTCTTGGAACTCAACTGTTTTCGTGTTGTCTTGGTCTTAAAGTTTTAAGTCTTGCATAAAAGTCTGACGATATGCACGATGTCTGTCTCAATGTCTTTGTCATTGCCATTACCCCCACTTTCTGCCAATCTTCCTCTCTCTTCCCTATGTCTTCGTCGGTCTGTCTGTCTGTCTTTCTGTCTGTCTTTCTGTCTGTCTTTCTGCCTCTCTTTGTCCTGTTGTCTGACTCTGTTAGTTCAGTATTCTCTGAAATGGCTTTTTCCCGTTATCTCTTTCGCGAGAAATGATGATATATATAGGAGCTATATAAATGTACACGAATGTTCCAATGAGGGTCAGTTTCGGGCAGTTTCTGTGAAATTCTGCCACAAGTGGAACATTGTCGATCATACATATTTTAGGAAGTTTGTGACACATTTATGAGCGTAAAGACAGAATGCATCCAGCAGAAAACCCTTCACTGAACATTATAAGCATTTCGTAACGAGTCCTGGGAATTGCTGTTCCTATTTCATCATGTACGTTGGACGTAAAGTAGAATTAGGTGTAAGGTGCTTTTGCACTTCGCAGTGACACTGAACACTAATGAGAGTGGATAAAAAATGGCTTCAGCGTATATATAGGCAGAAGACTGAAGCTGCACTGCCCGGACATTCAACGCAACTGCATGCACTGACATTGTATACATATATATATATATATATATATATATATATATATATATATATATAATATGTGGTGTGTGTGTGCTTGTGTGTGCGCGATGGGTATTTGCGTGTATATATATATATATATATATATATATTATATATATATATATATATAATTATTTTAAGCGCCTCTGGTTATACTTGGAAGGGCGCTATTATAGTGATCTGGATGAAAGAGTGAATTATTGTAATTGGTCTTTGGTGTATACCTTTCCGTACATATATATCTGATCATTTATATATGTTATATCGCCTTTTTGAACTCATCAAAGGTGCTGAATTTGCTGAAATATGCTGGTTGTATATGACAGTGTGACAGACCTCAACGGATCAGTAATTGCATTTGGTCGCGTATACGAGAGCCGCGCGCGATGCCAGTGTCAAGCCCGGCAGAAAGGAGGGCGACGCTAATCAACGTTCTTTCGACACGAGGTCGTTGCATGGGTTTGAAATTATTGCAAGGTCTATATATATATATATATATATATATATATATATATATATATATATATATATGTAGATCGATAGATACGGTGAGGATTTACAACTGCCCAATCGTAAAAAGCAGCGATTGTATTTTACCACCAGACAGAGCCGCGGTGCCCCGAGATACCTATCCCCCTAAAGCATATCCCCCGGATGGAATAAACCGGTTTAGAGTATCCGGGGGATAAACCATTCTTCCCTATCGTTGCCCGACGTGCAGTCCTGCACGGGAAGGACTAAGGTCTAAAGGTCCCCTATCGTCATACACATCACGATAGACAAGACGAAAATCCACCAGAAACGAAGTAACTTCATTTCAGGTCGACGTACAAACTAAAGACACGCAACTTAAAATATTTTACGTGTACAATAAATCCAAACAGTACGACTGAATACACTTAGAAACCGCCAATAATGCAAACTAAACCGAATACTTCATTTCGCTAAGGGGGATACTCATGTTTGGGGGCTCTATTTTGTGACACCGGCCTCATGCATGTTCAGCTGAATAGAGGAGACGATTTTAAGGGGCAACTGAATTCCTGACCGCAACTTTTTCGATTGCCTTGTAATTTCAAAACGAGTCTACAGGCATCTCTACTTCACTCTACTGTTTATCATATGATCGTAATTTTAATCTCCAAATTACTCAAGCGCTATAAAAAAAACTAAGCGCAGGGCACCAGCTTATTCACGAGCGCTCCGTCATGTCAGAGGGATACCAAGTGGAGGTCAAAGTTCGGTTGAGAGCCTCAATGTAGGCCTACCTAGCTCTCTCTCTCTCTCTCTCTCTCTCTCTCTCTCTCTCTCTCTCTCTCTCTCTCTCTCTCTCTCTCTCTCTCTCTCTCTCTCTCTCTCTCACACACACTCTGTCTCTGTTGTCTCTGTCTGTCTGTCTGTCTCTCTGTCTCTCTCTCTCTCTCTCTCTCTCTCTCTCTCTCTCTCTCTCTCTCTCTCTCTCTCTCTCTCTCCGCGACTGGGAACAGTAAAGGGGACTACAACTGAACTGAAAAGTCTTTAAAACGTCATTTTTTGGCTTAAAGGTTGCGGGCCTATAGTCTAAGGTCAACAGCTATTGTTTTCTGCTGTTAAACACAATAATTACGTCTCATTAATCATAGCCTACATCAAATCTAATATTCAGCACAGGTGGTTTCACAGCGAGGTGAGGGGGGGGGAATGGCATCGAAGGAAGGGGAGGGGAAGAAAGGAGTTGATGGAGCGGCAAAGGTATACCGTTGAACAGGGCCACGGGGAGACGAAGATCACACACCGGCCGTATACCCTACCCTACTACCAGACAATAGTGTAATGGATATTTTTACATGCCCTTGTGTAGGCCTACCCATATTGGTGTCTGCTTGCATGAGTGTAACCTCTGTGTACTTGCAGCTGGAGAGTTAGATCACATGAAATTCAGGTTCATTTGATTGTGTTGTGCGATGTCTTTCGGAGACTTTCGCCAACGTCTCAAATTACATTTGACATTCAACCATCGTCTGGCCTTGTGGCCAATGTATTGCTCGAATGAGAAAAGGAACTGAACAGCGGGGAACCCAACGCTCTCTCAGACTATCTTCATCAAGATGAATTTCCTCCTTTCGTATCCTACTCGGCGACGAGTTTCACGTCCGTTGTATCCAAACACAATTATTCGTGAACAAACGAACTAATGCATAAAACAAACGACAGACAGACAGACAAGCAGAGATACAGCAAGAGGCACAGGCACAGAGAGAGAGGGACGATAGCCGGTCGCAATGCGAACAACGAGAATAGTCATTTACAAAAGGCCAATTCCGAGAGAAGAATCGAGTCGACGCTGGACCGACTGTGAGGCAATCAACAGTCGGCTTAACCACGGCTTCAATTTGACCACAATTTCACAAGTACCATGGTAATGCGTCAAGTCATTAAACTCACAGACACAGACACAGACACAGACACAGACACAGACACACACACACACACACACAGACACACAGATACAAACAGACAAGACACAAACACACACACACACAGACACAGACACACACACACGCACGCACGAACGCGCGCAAACACACCCACACACACACACACACACGTACACACAAACACACACACACATACACCAAAATACATAATACATGTATAATATGCAAACATTATACGTATAACCGGCCTATATGCAGATACGCGTTTATATTGGCGCACGCAGAATCGCAGATATAGGTCGACGTTATAAATGGTAGCATTGTGGTGTGAGAGGCATTTATCTATAGCCTTAAGTGCAATAAAGCCCTCAGCAGTAAATCCGGTTTCAAAGCGAATGAAATTCCCTCTATGCCATATAAAGCTACGGTAATCGAAACCGTAATCGTAATATGTAAATTTATATAGCACCCAAAAGAGGAAATCGCGGGAACCAGCTTGTCCTGCAGTGACCTTGCCCTGCGGTGACCTTGTCCTGCAGTGACCTTGCCCTGCGGTGACCTTGTCCTGAAATGACCTTGTCCTGCAGTGACCTTGTCCTGCAGTGACCTTGCCCTGCGGTGACCTTGTCCTGCAGTGACCTTGCCCTGCGGTGACCTTGTCCTGAAATGACCTTGTCCTGCAGTGACCTTGTCCTGCAGTGACCTTGCCCTGCGGTGAACTTGTCCTGCAGTGACCTTGCCCTGCGGTGACCTAGTCCTGCAGTGACCTTGCCCTGCGGTGACCTTGTCCTGCAGTGACCTTGCCCTGCGGTGACCTTGTCCTGCAGTGACCTTGTCCTGTTGTGACCTTGTCCTGCAGTGACCTTGTCCTGCAGTGACCTTGTCCTGCAGTGACCTTGTCCTGCAGTGACCTTGACGTGACTTAAATGTTAGACCTGCTAAATTTATCAATTTTCTATAGCCCGACGTCTTAGCTTAGGCCTATAGGGCTCAATGTATCTTTCTATATCCTTCTAGTCGCAGCTTTTATTCTACCGATTCTTTGTACGCAAGCTTCGTATCTCACAGCTCAGCTGTGCGTGCTGCAAATTAAGCGAAACTGACGGCGAGTTTTTAGAGTTTCGGATGTGCCACTTCGATTTGGCCTATACGATGTTCCAAAACTATAGCTCTATATGGCCTGGTAGACGGATATAATACCCCCTCGACATATTCCCTCAGGCTAGGACAAAATCTCCCCTATGGCCTAGCGTAAGCATCAATTAATGAATATCGAAGAACAACCTAATCATAGGCTAAAGTTGTAGTCTTCATATGCTATACAGGCCTAGTCCAAAGTAAACAGAATACAACGGCGTCAAAGTGAGTGGGGCGCGGTGGTTTAGGGTATGTTCGGTGCCTTGCAGCCGGAGGGTTGCGGGTTCGAATCCACCTCAAGCTTGCGCGTAGGGACCCTGGGCAAGTCCTTCACTCGCAATTGCTCATGCGCTTCGGCGTGAAACTCCGATTCAGTGTCCGCGCTGTAGTCGGGAGCGCCTCTAAGTAGAAATCAAAAAGGGGCGCTATAACAAGTGCTCATACATACATACATACATACATACATACATACATACATACATACATACATACATACATACATACATACATACATACATACATACATACATACATACATACCGAACAGCGTTGGAAGAGATAGGTCGTCTCGCGGGGTCGTCCGTTGCCTCTGTCATGTTATTATTTCTGAGCTATACATGTAGCGCCACTTCCAGGTACTCTACTCATGAACGCCCTCAGTCCAGCCACGGCAAAATAAGACAGCCTTTAAATAAGTAAAGGACGTAACGGTGTGATCTCTAGGCACTAGGCTCAATCCAGATCCTTCGCCTGCATAGGTCCTTCTCTGTGGAATGGACTTCCTCCACCGGTCCGCTCCGCCATCCTTTCTGGTAGTCTCTCCTCATCTTTTTCTAAACTAAAATCCTGCCTTTCCATCGGTTTGCTCGCACTGGGAGCGCTTCTGAAAGGCTTTTGCTGTGAGAAGCGCTTTATAAATAGCCAAATACAATACAATACAATACAATACTATAGGCGGAGCGCAACAGGGAGACCATTCCAGGTAGTAGGACCAGTAAAAAAGAGTGCCGCTGCTTAATAGTAGGCCTACAGGAAGTCCGCGAGCGATGGACTAAGAGTTCGCCTTGGTCAGCCGATCGGAGAAGAAATCGCTTAGCCCCTTCCTTACTGCTCTCGATAAATTCCATGATGAAAACGAGTGAACTAAAAACGATTTGAGTCGGATTCTGACGCCTGTATTTTAGATGCCTTCGTTTTATACACGGTCAATCGGATAACGACTTCCATTAATTTTGTTTATTGCAAATTTTAATGTCTGAGCAAAAGTAGCTTAAGAGCTGATACTCAGCTCAAAGCTGTCGTATCTTGTCTTAAAGATGTGGTACGATTAATCTCAGACGCAAAAAGCAATGCAGAAAATAGTCTAATTGAAAAGAGGGGTATTTTGTCCGGGGGATTGTCCTACGCAAAAGCGGAGGATTATGTCAGAGGGATTATGTCCGGGGTTTTATGTCCGGAGGGATTATGTCCAGGGGATAAGTCCTACAACCATATGGCCTATTCACGAAGCCCAATCCCATAACCCCTTCCGACAGCAGCTGCTGAGCATCAATTAGTGGCATTTTAGGATGCTTAGCGTCACTGGGTTCAGTAGTTGGAGTGCTTAACAATCAATCAATCAATCAATCAATCAATCAGTCAGTCAGTCAGTCAGTCAGTCAGTCAGTCAGTCAGTCAGTCAGTCAGTCAGTCAGTCAGTCAGTCAGTCAGTCAGTCAGTCAGTCAGTCAGTCAGTCAGTCAGTCAGTCAGTCAGTCAGTCAGTCAGTCAGTCAGTCAATCAATCAATCAATCAACCAATCAATTGTTCACCATAACAGTTCAAACATAAAAGTAGACAGTCTTGTACATTCAGTGACAATGGGTAAACCCAAAAGAACCAAAGGTTCTGCTAACAGGGTCAGCTAATATAAATAGTCATTAGACAATCTTACTTTCCAGTTCAACATCTAATGCTATATACATGTTGACATTTTGATCGAAAGTTTTGTGTCCATGAGAAGAAGTCAGAAGTTATTTATTCAAGACAAAAACAAACAAAAACAAATCGCAGCATCACTGCTGGTGAGGACACACAGCGCGCACATGTCCATTACAACTAAACTCTATACGACATAATTGAAACAATAAGCTAATTACAATTACTTACTTCAATACATAGATGCACCTATAAACTTTTTCCGGTATATATAGCTAAGTGCAAAGCAAGTGTCCGTAATAATTAATTCACTACACATATATGGGCAAGAGCGCGCAGAACGCACCAAGTAAGTGACGTTTATTAGAATATTGCTGCAGCCATGTAGCTATTTTTTAAATTTTAGTTAATACTTAGTTACAATAAGGCTAAGCGAAATTGCCTACAGATGCCGCAGCTCTGCATAATAATATTACAATACAATACAATGTAATGTAATGTAAATCTTCGAAAATTTCTCAGCGCCCACAAAAGCCACGTCAGGGAGACCAGCTTATGCACCGGCGCTATATCAAATCAGTCCGCAATAGCCAAAACTCCTCTGTTCGTTTCGGTGCCAGGTCAAAATCCGGGGAGGTCAAGCCGAGGAGACAGCATGGTGCTACGGTGGCAATCGGTGATGATGGTGGTAGTGTGGTTTTGTCCTTGCCGATACAACTGATCTTTGATATCGCCCTTCTTACTAAGGTTGCCCCAAGCTCAGAAGTGCACACGCCTCGGCGGCGCAGAAGCAATTATATTGCAGAGCAATTGTGCGCGAAGGACTTGCTCAAGGTCCCTACGCGGCGGCTTGAGGTGGATTCGAACCTGCAACCCTCCGGCTGCAAGGCACCGAACATACCCCTACACCACCGCGCCCTAATTAGCCTAAGACGCGTTACACAATTCGCTTAGAGCTTGGAAAGGCTTTGAAGAATGGGCGCATTCAGCTTCAAGAATACACCTAACCTTCAGTGTTTAATCTACTCCCCTTGCTATGGGGGGGGGAAATCGAGGGTTCTCGGGGGGTACCCAACATATTTGAAAAGTTCAAAAGTAGCGAGTGTTTTCCAAGAATTTTATCGAGGGGGAGGTAGTAACAAGAATCTCCCAAGAATTTTCGAGGGGGAGTAATAACGAGACTTTTCCACCATAAACTTTCGAGGGGGGGTAGTAACGACAGTTTTCCAACAAAAGTTTTCCCCCTCACCACCGGAAAGGTGCGATAAATCCTGCAATTATCCATAAATTTCACACTTTCTGTACAAAATTTCATCTCTTTAATTTTTCTGGGGGGGAACTCAATCCTGGGGAACTTTATCCCCCCCCCCAGAGACGTGTAGATTAAACACTGCCTAACCTTGATAATAAAAATTCACAAGATCTGATGATGGGGGTAGCAAACTGATTAGCAAGTCGATCCTCTCCTCAGAGCCGGCTTTCGGTATATATATAGGCGATATGGGAAGCTGTCTAGAGCGGCATTTTTCAAGGGCGGCAAATTTCAGTAAAATACATGATGGTCACTCCCTTCAAGAAGATGTCATTTATGAGTAAGGGGCGGTATTTTTGTCGTTGCCGATAGCACAAAATTGTCAGACTGTCAACGGTCGCCTCTGCCTCTCCTAGCTTTAACTTGAGCCACACATATAGCCTAAGTAGTTGATCCTGTGCTAATGAGTTGTTATTTTAGAACTCGCAAATCCTGTGGCCTCCAGCCCTTCTTGCTACATACTGCGTTCAAGTTCTTCCGCAGACAGCGACGACGTTTGAGAGCAAGACGGAAATGAAAAGGATCATATTCGTTAGAAAAAGTGCAAAGATCGTGACTGTTACTAAAAGCAACTTCAACTTCTCATTAGCCTTACCGGACTCGGTAACCAATCCATCTAATCACAGAGGTTTCCGGTTAATCCAAATCCTCCCGGCGCCAATTGCACGTGTCTTATATCTTAATACGCTCAAATAGCCTAGAAATTCATTACATGTCACATCAACACATCCATAATACCCACACACACACAAACACGCACACACAGACACACACAAACACACACACACACATATGAAGTCATATTTTGCCATGCTCTGATTATATATATATATATATATATATAGTTATAGTTATATTTTCCCTGTCCTGATTACATATATATATATATATATTTATTTATAATGTCGTATTTTCCCATGCCCTGATTACATTATATATATATAGTTATATTTTGCCATGCCCTGATTATATATATAGTTATATTTTTCCCTGTCCTGATTACATATATATATATATATATATATATATATATGATGTGAAAAATATGCACTGGTCTTGCAAAGTTGCACTGGTCTGTGAACTGTCATATCAGTTTGCGCCCCGGGTTCGCTTCCCGGTCGGGTCGGATTATCAGAGATTAATTTCTCGGATCTTTACTGCGGGTGGCTCGGTCGCATTATAAACGTGGAGTACAATACAACACACAATACAACACATCGCAATACAACTGGGGCGCTGTGGTGTAGGGGTATGTTCGGTGCCTTGCAGCTGGAGGGTTGCGGGTTCGAATCCACCTCAAAGTCGCCGCTTAGGGACCCTGGGCAAGTTCTTCACTCGCAATTGCTCATGCGCTTCGGCGTGAAACTCCGACTCAGCGTTCGCGCAGTAGTCGGGAGCGCCTCTGAATGGGAAATCTGGTTGGGGCGCTATAACAAGTGTTCAAATACAATACAATACAATACAATACAATATATTGCCATGCCCTGATTAGAGTGCCAGTGCCAAGTAGAGCAGCGGATCATTCGCTCTCATTTCAAGTCAAGCAGCTGAAGAGATCTTCTTATGCTTGACTGTTGACGTCACACTTAACCTCAGGGCGCAATCGCACTTCATCCATGGAGGTACGTAGCGGCCTAGCCCTACTTCTTAGAGACAGCTAGCTATTGATTTCACAATGAGTTATTAAGCTTAGTTATTTCCCGACGCCAATGAAACTTCACTTTTTTTTATCTTAAGCCACTTGTTTTCTCTGCCGCTAGACGAATAGGCTAACTATAGGCTACATATGCATACACATACATACGCGTATACCTACATGGAGGCATTTGCCTCCTCTTGCTTTTGTTATATAGTGGAGCTTCAATGCAAATGACCATGATTTTGCTAATGGTCTGTGAAGTTGCCTCTTCTTGAATTGAAGTCTTGTTAGGCCCCTGTGTTCGAGAGTTCCGACTGAGGATTTATCGTCCACCACTGGTTGGGGCGAAAAAATTTTCTCGAAACTCTTGTTACTACCCCCCCCCCCTCGAAAATTGGTGTAAACCTGTCGTTAGTACCCCTCTCTCTCGAAATTCTTGGACAAGTGGTCGTTACTCGTTACTAACCCCCTCGAAAATTTTTCTGAAAACTCTCGTTACTACCCCCTCTCAACTACTCTCTCCCTCCCGGTCGTCAACTTTTAAAATATCTTGGGTATCCCCGAGAACCCTCCATTCGACCCCACAGCAAGGGGAGTAGATTAAACACTGGTTTGTAATGTCTAAAAAAAGGTCATTGGGAAAAATATGCACTGGTCTTGCACTGGTCTGTGAAGTTGCCTCCTCTTGAATTTAAGTCTGGCTACGCTCCTGTACACATATAAACATAGGAGCTGCCTATAATCAGGGATGGGCACTAATTGAAATTAGGCCTACATAATTGAAATTACTTGAAATTGCGCAATTTGTAATTTGTTAATTTGTAATTCAATTACATTTCCCATGTATTTTGTAATTTGAAATTACATTTCATGTCCCAAAGTAATTTGTAATTTGTAATTCAATTACATTTCTCCGAGTATTAAACTTGCCCATCCCTGCCTATAATTAGCTAAGTAATGCTGTTTAGTCCGTAGGACAAGTAAAGGTTAGTTGAGGCAAGATTCGATAGGTGGCAGACTAGTATCAGGAATTGAGATTGTATTGTATTGTATTTGAACACTTGTTATAGCGCCCCTACCAGATTGCCTATTCCTGGGCTGCCGGCGTAGCGAGCGGGCTACCAACCTACTCGGCCACTCAGGATCTCAATGAGATTGACCGAGGAATACACCTTTTCAGTTATAAGGTATGTACATAAGTCTTAAGTACTTAAGTATATGTTCTGGAAGATTGCTATATAAAGATCAACTGCATCTGGTGACCATGTCTTGTTTGCACTAGATTCGTCTGTTACCAGTTGTTGGCACATTATGACCATTATTAGAGCTCTTTCACCATTTCATTCTTACCAGTGTCTTACTCACGGTCTATTGGACCTATGTCAGTCAAGTGGTTGTACCAGGGTTGTTTTATAACGGTCATATTACAATTGGAGATTACATTTGGGGCTTATGTTCCCAATATATAATAATTATAAGAATTTAAGTAATAACAAAATGCATTCTAAGAAAGCTCTGCTGCATATTTATTTCAACACAAATTACAAATAAAATATATACTAGGGTGCCAATGAAAAACAAAGTTTGCAAATTTTTAGGTCTCACCCCTTAGTCTTGTTCCTTTAGCTATTAAACTGAAATACATAAAGTTTTGTAGCAATCACATAACATTTACTGGTGGCACAAAACCTGTAAAGTTTTCAAACTCTGCAATATGGTATCAAATAAGCTGTCATGTACACATGCAATGTTCCTCGTTGTTTCATTGTTTAATAAATGTTACTTGCTGCACAGTTTTTGAACGAGTAAATTTTGGGGGTTCTGGAAACTGCTGGTGATGGCTTTCAACCACCTGAAGCAGATATTGCTTCTGCACCTACTGGTTTCTAACAGCGGAATTGAATGTATGTATTAGTGCGACGCCCCGTTCGCCTGTGTCGTTTACCATGCACCTTCAGCTTTTTCTTACCCTGCACTGGGATTAATGATATTTATTGGCTTGTTGTTTTCGTTTGTTTTCTTTACCACAGGATTTTTCACATCACTATCTTCACCTTCAGTTGTTACTGCTCCCATTGCTGTCTGTATTGCTATCTGGAATTTCAACAGAACTCTAACCTAGCGATACCTTACGCTCTTGTTCTCTTTTCCTTCTGTGTTCGGTTAGCAGTTTTCTCTTACAACGTCGCTCTTCGACCTTCGCCAACTTCAATTCAACTGGTCCCAGACTCTTAAGTCTTCCTTTCTTCCTCTGTGCTAGTTAAAATTCTCGGTCTTCCTGTATTTTTATCAAATGCAAAGTTCTGCTTGCGCGACATCAAATAAATCGTCAAGAACAGATGTGAATTCATCTTCCTTGTGCTGCTGCGTTTCTGTTCTTCGGGAAGAAGCTTTCTTCAGACCTTGCTACTTGTGGTGTTGTTGCTTAATTTTGATGATTATATGGCATTGCTGTCGTGTCGGAATGCGTGATTTATCCCAAAACTGGCTGATCTCCTTGGTAGTGGCGGCAGCACTCTCCTGAACTGTTTTGTTCTGCACTGTATGCAGATAAGAAAAACGACTTAACACTTCTTGTCGACTGGAAGGCAGTTTAGAACCAGCAATGGCCTCAGACCGACCTCCTATAAGGCTAAGCCATACACGATGTATATTTTTTAATGTCTGCCAACTAGACTAAGCCATTATAAGACAAGAGACCTGTTACATAGTAATACAAACATAACAATAATATTTTCTGCATACAATTATAGTTCTGTCATAGATTGACAGGTAGAAGATGATAGCAATCTCATGATAGTATCACTCACATAAAAATATTCGAAATAATGTAATCAAATTGAATGCTAATAATAAAACAATCAAATTTGCATTGATTTTCTGTTAAACATTATGTGGTAACCAATAGTAAATAAGAATAAAAACACTAACGAGTGGATTCAAAAGTTATTCTGTTCACAGTACATTTTAGTCTTTAAATTTTAATTTTTCCTGCGTGATGTCATAGCATCGAGACTGAATATAAAACACAGATATGATATAGTATAGATATAAAACACGAAAATAATCAAAACTCCTGAGTAATCCACGTAGTTAACAAGTTTTCAATGACAGAGCAGAACAATATGCAGAAATTCACTAGCATTACGACACATTATCATTGCTTAGCCTTCAGGAGCAATGTGCCACCTCTAAATATTTACATATTTGGTTAATTTTTTTCCTGAATAACTTCCATATATAAAGGAACATTTTTAGAGGGTGAGACCACAGAAAATCAAAACTTAAATTTTTCATGTACGTTTCATTGGCACCCTAATATATACACATGTATATTATATTGTTTTTCAATAAATAACTAAAAATATATGTACCTAGGGGTTAGATGTTTCACTTTGCACTGTCTAGGTATAGGATGATACAGCATGTTATTTTTAAAAAAAGGTTCCGGAACTAAACTTTTTCAGATTTATTTTAATGACGTCAAACGAAATCTGAGGTATAATGTGTCAATGGACCAGAGGGGCATCTTTTATGCTAACATTTATATATATCAATATCAATAAACACTGAAAACACTGAAATTAAAGAAATTATCTATTTTTTATTAAAAATTTAAATCAACTAAATTTTTTTAATAGCTGAAAAAGGTCCCAGAATGCCATTCCGGAGCGTTCCGTCTAAAAAAAGCACTTGAAAAAAAATATATCAAAAAGCTTATCTGAATGAAACCTGGCTTCATCTTTCCCGTTGCTGGCCCTGCAATCTGGAATGGGTTCCCTGTGGCTCTATGCCTAAAGCCTAGAACCCTTGCGGCCAAGTTCTACTCTAACCTCAAGACTGTTCTCTTTAGCCAGGGTTGCGTTGAGAGCGCTCTCGAGTACATAATCTTGAAGGGACGCTATATAAATCTCTTAAATGAATGGATGAATGAATAGATGAAGATTTATAATTAGAGTTCACTTTTGATTTTGGTCCACATCTTTGGTATTATGCTAATGGAACTAAAGATTAATTATATTTAGATTAGAAAAGATTAGATTAGACTAGATTGGATGATTGTCATCTCAGTCTGAATACTTTAACCACAATGTTGAACTGCTTTATCTGAACATGCATGTGAAAGAACTGTTTTGAATGAACCTGGTTATGAAAGAACACTGCTCTCTTGACTATTCTCAAAATCACGTCAGATCCATTCCATTGATCAAATGCAAAGCATTCACCAACATGAAAACACATACAGTGAATGCACATATGGAATGAGTCGATCGTTTCACCTTGCACGATCAAGTTGTCGACTTTAAGATGAAGTCTTTTTTGTCTCGGAGCAGAGGAAAAGCACGTGAACATAAACTACCCAGCTCTGCAAACATAAAACACACATGAACAGTAACTGAAAACCTACAAATTTCTAAGAACAGATCATGCAATACAGTACACAAAAATAAACACTATAGTGTTTCAAAATTTTGATTTGGTTTTGTGAGTTACACAATTTTTAAAATAATGCCATACGCAACAAAAAGGTCAATTAAAGCACAAGAATATTGCCAGGTATACATGAAGGAACTTCAAGAATAGGATTGGACATTTTTAAAGCACTGCCTCGTTTCAGGAAAATAATGATCTTGCTGTAACTATTTGTTGCTTCTGAATCAATCAGCTGCTAAGACCAAGGGGCACTTTATAGCCAAGTGGTTAGAGTACTCGGCTTGTAATGTTGAGAGTACAGTAGCCTACAGGATCTCGTCTCCCGAGATGGTCACTGTGTAGATCTTGAGCAAGCCCTTCAATCAGTTGCTCAGAGCCATCGATGCTCCATCGTTTGGCTGGTGTGTGCACTCTGAACTATGGATGGAGGGCAATATAAAAAATACAGTCGTATTGCATTGTATTGTACTGTCTTTCAGTCTCTAGGAACATGCAGTGGCATCTGTCAATGGGGGTGGAGGGTTGGGAGAATGATCTCCCACGGTTGCAAGAAGTGCGGGGGGGCTTTAACATTATTATATTAATTTACAGTTCTGAGTGACTTCTGAGTCTCTTATATATAAGTCGGCTAGAGTGGGAGTTGTTCTCCCATTCCAGGTGAGGAGGGGTTAGACGCCACTGGGAACATGCGGATCTCGACCGGTATTGTCAAACTGGATGTTGCTTCTGAAATTCAGTTTTGCTCAGAAGCGACCACTGTGCATACTACTAATGTTTCCAGATCACACTAGAATAGGTAAGAGATAAGTTTGTCAAAACACCTGGTCGCCTACCTCAACCGCAGCACAGAACATACGACCGATGATTGCTGTCAACAGAACGAGGTACTGGAGGACGACTGGGATATGAAGCTCCGACAGAAGACCAAAGTGAAGGCAGTACAGCCAGATGGGAAGAAGATTCAGACTGCCAACTGCGAGGAAACCCAGCGGTGATCGAAAATCTACAACAAATAACAATAACAAATAACAATAACAAATCACAATAACAAATAACACGTCTCTTCCATCGCAGTTATATCTAGGATTCAAATCCACATGTATCCTGTGAATGGATGGATAGACGGACGGCTGAATGGATGAAGTGATGCCTGGATAAATTAATGGCTGGCTGCCTAGTTGAACAAATGAGCGCCTCAGATAATTCTCTCTAAAGTTGCGCTATATAAATTTGCAGTTACCATTACACTACCGTTACCATGGATGAAACGATGGAGGGAGATGGTTGATGGATTGGCTGGATGGATATATGGTTTCTTAGATAAATAAAGACAATGAACAAATGAATCAAATTAACAATCAACCAAGATCACTGACAAAATTACAAGTACATGAAAGAATGGCCTTTGCCAAAGGCTGGGTAGAATTAGTACATGACTGGATGGAGGACAGATGACATGACATCATTACATGCATGACTATTATTATTTGTTACTTCTGTCATGCCGGTGTCTAATTCAAAGTGAAAACCAAAACCAAGCCGTAATCAGGTGAATATCCATAATAATAATAATAATATTCGTTTATTAATTCAAACTGATGCGTACGCAGTAAAATTACATGATATAGTAGAACACATGATAACAAGTTTAACAGAAGTCAAATTTGTATAGCAGCCTGCAAGGCGCCCATCTATCCTACTGTTCATTTTACAGTCGCCCTAGGGAGTTGAAGGCTGAGTCGACCTCATGGGGCTCAACAGGCGTCTTTCTGATCTTCGTGCCAGCGTGTTACCATTCAACCATCTCCCCGCCTGATCCGTCCACTCAAACAGAGAGGCAGCCTATGGTGGAAACATCAGCAGATGCTCTTGATTAAGTGTGATTAAGTCAGTGGTACATACTGTTGTCCATGACAGCTTGGACAAATCGCGGTCCCATGATTCTGCTCTTCCATTCTGAACCGTACGTGTGAGTACAGACGAACGTCAGCCACTCCAACGCAGTCACACAAAATCCAAACTAACACGTATAACACAATGATTATCAAAATAATGTCCAAACCTACAAAATTATGCTTATGGTGATGACTGTGATGGTGATTCATGTATGTATGTATGAGGACACTTAACTGCGGCTTGAGCGCCTTGGCCTTTCTCTTCCTCTCTTTCGGAAATGCCTGAAGTCCACTTTATTTGTTTATCTGTTAGTGATAGTCAGGAGCACCTCTGAATACCCGAGTGGCACTTCATAAATGTTCGATTACAATTACACTTAATATAGCGCATTTTCAAGTACCACAAAAGCGCTGTGAATGCGATGGTGGTAGTGGTGGTGGAGGGCCAGTGGTAAAAATAGAATCAAAATAAAGATGAAAACAATGCCAGCAACATCACTGAAATAATAACCTAAAATAAAATATAAGACATCATGAAATTGTAAAATGGTCCAAAACAGATAATGGCTTTTAATCCTGTATGTAACATGTACAGCTACCAATTGTCCTGGTTATGCATTTGGTACAGACATTTCCAAGGACTTTTCAAGTTGCAGAATGTCGTAACATCATGTATGCAAAAAGAAGGCTGAAGGCATAACAAAAACTTAATAATAATAACTGTAGTAATAATAACATTAATAGTAATAATAACAATAACAATAATAACAACAACAACAATAATAATACCTCACAAAATAATAATTAATACTAAGCCTCTATTAAACCCACGCCCGACATGGATGAGGTAGGCTATAGCTGTTCTAGACACATTCCTTTTATAATTTCTAAGTCCCTGGGGGAATGAAGTACCTCAGGGCAAAAAAAAAATAATAAAAATAATAACAATAACAATAATTTCATAATAATAATATGTAGGATTAGATAACATTCAAGTTTCTAGTAGTTACGAAATTTCCTTCTTTTTCCATGTTGCTTGTTTATGCATCACAATGAGCCCATACAATATTGCAGATATGAAAGTACTGGACAACAACAGGCATAAAATCATGTAGAGAACAAGTTGTCTAAGACTCTAAACCATATAACATTTGTAGGAAGGCGTTCATCAGTTATATTCATATTTACTTACATCACACAATCGACACCAAAGCATTCCTCGGCCTAAGTTGTCGACAACAATATCAAGCTGCAAGGCAAAGATCAAATTGTGTTACTATGCAAATTCTGGCAATTATATGGTTGAATTCACTTGTTCGTAAGTGCCCAAGAGGCACAGACGTATATCATACACATGAGCAAGGCAGAAAAAGTCCTCAGTCTTATCAGATACAGAGCTGAGACAAGTTGCGACCTGTCAGCTTGATGTTTAAAATAAACTAAATTGATTGATAGTAATTGATTGAAATAATGTTAATAACACCAGAATCTGAAGAGGTGTCAATGAATAATAATAATAATAATAATAATAATAATAATAATAATAATAATAATATTTATTCTTTAATGAAGTGCCTGACAAACGCGCTGCTCTGTAGGCCTATATGTACATGTTGTGACGATTAAACAATTCACAAGAACACAAATTACAGAAGACATAAAAAAAATCAACAAATCAATAAATGACAGTAAAACACAGGTAGTACACTCGGTTTATGTGTTCAATCATTAATAACACTGTTCACGTATAATCATCATCATCATCATCGCTGAGCTACAGCGGTCTACCTAACCTTGTTGCCTATGTGTCAACGAGTTTGTGCAATAAAGGAATAAAGGATTCATTAGTACCTAATGAATGCAAACACTTCAAACAAGACATATTGTTACAAATATTTTAGCAATTACAGAGTTAGTCTATGTAGTCCTCACCACCCACGTCGAGATAAACACCACCACACCCATTACTATTTATTTTCATTACTCCACCATCACTATCTCTGCTATCGTTAGCTATTCCACCACCAACACTTCTACCACTAACATCCCCACCACCACCTCCACCAAGATTATGACCACCACGTTCAACCATATCATTCATGCCATCATTAGCTGAAGTTCTTAAAAGCCATTACATAAATAGGCAGATAATCGCCAGCATCGCAACAACATCTTTCATCTGTTTTCAACACCCACAACCTCATCTACTTTACTTGTGATGTCAAAATTTTAAAAAATTCTGTATAAGCTGTTGGTCCATAAAGATAATGATCGTGACGTGTACCCATGCACCAAATGCTGACGTCTGCTTCAGTCTTCGAGCCACCACTCCATCAACCGCTGAACACAAAACATGTTTACATGACTTCTCAACAATGGCTTACAATGGCAGCCTTATAATAAGGATCCGGTGTGTGTATAGGGAGTGAATGAGTATAGTGATTAGTGTGTAGGACTCATCTAAAAGATTAAGGGTTCAAATTTCCAAAAGGGCAGAATTTGTTTTTGAGACTTTGGTTCTACTTGTGCCGCTTAACGACATACACTAAGTCACCAATCCAAAAACAGCTGAAAACAAAACATGTTTACTAGGGTGCCACTCATCGTAATGTAAAAAAATAGACTTCAGAATTTTCAAGGTCCCACCCCCTCATTTTGTTCTCTTTATGCTGCATGGTAAGTGTGCTTAGTTTCATTGAGAAATATTAATATTTACTGGTAGCTCAATGTGCTCATATTTTTAATATTATGGTATGCACGTTTGTTGCGATTAAATGTAGGCTATTTGTTTATTCAAAGTTTTCTCCACCAGTCACCAGAGTGAATTAAATCCTAAGTGAGTAACTCAGTATTGTTGTAATGTTACTGTTCACCAGTGACAGTGTTCTTGTTCATATTCTTTTTTGCTACATACTCATTACTGAGCTGCATACTGATTTCGTTATTATTTGGAATAAATATAATAAATCATAGTACTGTTAACGTGTGTCTGTGCCAGTAGTGCAGCATAGTTATTACTTAAATTGTTCATCACTCTAGTCTTCACTGAGAACCACAGGTGACTCATTATAATGTAACTTTGATTACTCATTTGCTATTTAGTTCATGAGTGAGTGATGATAGGGGTTTTGGCTTTTATTGGGAATATTATATCAACAGCCAGTAACTCAGGAGTTCATGCCGGTGCCTGTTTACTTTTGGAAGAAAAGTTGGGCAATGATCTGGTCAGCTTAGCTAGCAGGCATCACTTCAGGGACCTAATGGTAGTAAAAGTGTTCGATACATTGAGAGGACCAATAATTAGTGGACTAAACATCCAGTTGTTTCAGAGATTTGGTGAGTAGTGGGGCTCGATTGACCGATCAGACTACGAAAATGTTTTGAAGGTAGATTCCATCGCATCGGCTCTAGATCTAGTTCGGGATGACCTCATACAGTTCATTCAGTGCTCAGGACCTTACAGAGTTTCAGTTAAGGGACGATTATCGAGAGCTTCTGCAACTATTTCTCGGAGCAGAGTCCGAGTCAGGCAGTGTGAGTGTTCATAGTCACCCTGACCCTTCCACTCCGCTAGGTGGGTGGCTGATATACAGTTTGAAAATTTTCCTTTTTCGCTCCCAATTCCGTCTGACTACACGTGAACTGTCAGCTTTCAGTCACTTCAACGCATTCGTACTGAAGGTCTATCTGAAGGTCTGCATGGCTTATGTGCATGGCACTGCATGTGCTTCGTCTGCTCCAAGGAATGATCTTCAGTTACTCTGTGAGTTAGACAGCTACAAGAAGACACACGATGCTGTTGCTAAAGCTGTAATAAAGTCATTCACTGGTCACTTATGGCATTTGAGTGATATTCTGGTCGGTCTTGCCTTCTTTGACTGAAGTTTCTGCAGAGGTGAAGTCTGTCATGGTTTCAGCGATAGATGTCAAAACAACAGATTATCCTCAATGCATTGCCTTCATTACAACACTTCATCAGAAGCAGCTGTCTGACTTTGTATGGTAACACAACGGGTAACTTTTCACAGCATTGGATATACCACAACATTTCCTAGCCTACAATCTAGATACATGGGAAAGTGACAACGTCTACATTGTTGCCCAACAGAAAGTGAGAAGTCTCAAAGTTGTCAATGAAAGTGGCTTGATCCAGAGTTTCAATGGAGTCCTAACAAATCAGGAGGGAAATAAACAGTTTTTGCTGCAAGTCGTAGAGAAACACCGACCTGACTTTCGAAATCCAAACAAGTTCACATTTACTACCGCTATAGTGCAGCAACAACAACATCAGCATCCGCAGAGACAATTGATTATTAACATTTCTGACATTTTCTGTCATTGTTTGTGTAGTACTGATTGTACTATGTGTTGATTATTACACACAGTCACACACAATACACACTACAGCATTAGTAACTTTTGGAATTCTGCAGTAATTAGCCACAGCCATTGACCTCCTTTGAGCATTTTGACAAGATTTTGAGTCTTCTGACTTCTGGTATTAAAACTGACATTATACGACAATATCAGAAAAATGCCACATATTGTAAAACTTCATCAGTGTTGAGCTACCAGCAAATATTATTAGAATGCATCCAAATGTTTTTAACTTCTCTATTTTAACATTAAGAACACATTTGTAGGGTGGGAAGACGAAAATTACAAACTTTATTTTTGAGTGGCACCCTAATGTTTACATGACTTCTTAATAATGGCTTACAATGGCAGCTTTATAAGGAAGATCCAGTATGCATAGGGAGTGAATGAGCCTAGTGGTTAGTGCGTAGGACTGTCATTTGAAAGGTTCAGGGTTCAATTTCCCACCAGAGCAGAATTTGTTTTTGAGACTTTGGATCTGCTTGCGCCCCTTAACGACCTCAGCTATCATGAGTACACTGACTGTACACTGTCGGTGGGAGGTAGAGAGGAAGAGGGCTGGCCATCTCGTATGCTGAGGCTAAAAACAGTTGCTAACACTTCAAACCCCTTGGGTATAACTAAAGGTATTGCTCTTCTTCTTCTGCTTCAGTGTACATACATCTGCGTCGACACACATCCAACCCTAATGACCTCAGTAAGTGGGCTCATTCTGGTCAGTCGCACCAAGTTCATTATCCTCCACCTTCACATCCTTGTCTAGGAAAAAAATGAAGAGAAGTCTAATTGTGTGCTGTGCAACCAGTAAAAATGTTTAACGAAACAAATTGAAGCGAGGCTGCAAAACAATCATGTAACAAAGGCAATAGACGTGTTTACACCGACAAACTACTGAATCCGTTAAGTCTAAGACGTTGCTTCGAGGCATGCTACAGTACCTTTCCAAGACACGAAGAAAGCAATATATAAGTTTAACAAAACAAATCTGTGCAAGGGTGCAATGTCCTCAGGTAACGAAGGCAATACATGCATTTCGTATCGCATCAACAGACTCGCCCACCATACACTTTATCTCCCAAGGTCTCAGATCTCATTTCAAAGCATCTTATATAGCACTCTTGTGAGATTCTTATAAGGCACTGTATAAATGACCCAATAACTAACTAATCAGTGCACAGAAAGCAATTTAAACGCCTACCATCCAGAGCGATGGACAGTACGTAGGAGCAAAGGCTCGTCCATGGACAGCAGTAATGAAGCAACCACGAAAGAATCAACAAGACGAGACGCAAATAATCTGAAAAACAGAACGAGCATCAATTTGCAAACTGACCACTGTGCCTTTAAATTGCTTAATGTGCATACCAAGGCTAGGCACATCACCAGAAAAACACAACCCATACAATCTTAAATTGTTTATTTGAAAGTGCATATTTGTATAGATCGTTTTTCAAAGAAAACTCATCAAAACAAGATAACGATCCAATACAATGGTCTTCAAACATTTGCTAAATAGAGACATAAGTTCATGATACGGTGAGAGCCTGCTCCAGAAAGTGGGGCAGATCGTGGCAAAGCTTCCATGTTGCATTGGATGGGGGGTCAACCAGTGTCATCCTTATCTGGCCACAGGCCCGCCGAGAGGGGGGCAAAAACCCAGGGACCCGGCGACTTTTAGGGGCTTGGGCTGGGCCCAGCAATCAACTTATGAAAAATTTTATAATCAGTTATACAGAGTTTATGATTTATGCCTTTTAAAATATAATATTACGGACACTTAACTACAACAGTTGCATATATAAATATAATTTTGAAGGGTTGTACCCGCACTATTATTATTTCAGTTTGTTTTTAAAAAATGTTCTCATAAAGTCTAAGGATAGTTAGGGGCCCGTGACTGCTCTGCCTAGGGGCCCGGAATTTCTGTCGGCAGCCCTGTCTGGCCACAGCTCTAGCTGTTTTAACCAGATCAAGGTGGAGCAGTGGTTCCCCAAACTGTGGCCTGCGGGCTAAAAAATGTTGATTGTCCTTTGCATTGACACACTTGTCTAAGAACACATAAATGGTACAAAATGTTTGGGAACCACGGAGCAGGAGGCAATTGGATGACAATCACACTCTAAGCACCTCATGTATCTCAAGCATTCTCCCAGCTAAGATTACTTTTGTAGACTGGCTACAAGCAGGAGCATAGCCAGGAGATAATTTTGGGGGTTTAACTTTATCCAGGAAACAGTTTCGGGTTTTAGTTTTGGGGTTTCCATTGGACTTGGTTGTATTTTTGCTGACTTGGTTGTATTTTTCTACATTTTTAGTTTTTAATAACAGTAATGCATTTATTTCGGGGGTGAGTTTGAACCCGTAAACCCTCACTGGAATACTGGTGAGCATCAACCAGGGAAGAATAAACATGGTTTAGGTCTGCAGTGTAAAGGATACATAAAGCAAATTACCAAAAATGGAATCCTGTGGCAGGTTCAAAGAAGACCTGGGACCAGCTTGACTGGTGGTACCAAAAACTATCAACCAGGTGCGGCCAGACAGAAACCAGAAAACCACTGCAAAGGATGACCCACAATACCAAACGAATGCAAACCTTATGTTCCCCTTTGTGGCTTTCTAACTGAATGTGTTTTTAAGAAATATTTTCAGTAACTTAAAATAGTAAACATGCCCACAAAAGCCAAGCTGTGGTACAAATAAATTTTAGTAGGCGTTTATATGTTACTTTTATTTAAATTGCACGAACGTGGTAAAAAAGGGGCTCACTCCATAATGGATTCATAAGTGGCATTATAAAAAAATATACACACATAACTGACTTACAAAAACTGGTCGATTTCTTTAAACTATTGTTGCTTTTACCTATAATATTTGGAATGTAAAGCAGTACAGTTAGAGCGGATGAGAACTCTGTAGATCTCTGGTTCTCCTTCATCCTGTAAGTTGTCCTTCAAACCAACTCTGAAAATTTAAGCAGCAAAGTCTGAACCAATTTCTATTGAATAAAGTACACTGACTTAGTGTTTTTTATTACATCCTCGCGAGGACAAAAGCTCATGGAAACTACCTGCAATTAAGTTATAACCCAGTCATATCCATGGGTCAAGAGCAGACCCACTCTGTGCCACTGCTGGCCTGTACAGTTGCAGGACAAACCTGTAAATGTAAATGTACATATTATTCTATATCAACCATATGGGTCGAACCCTGCTCATTTTTCAATGAATTGATCAGGTGAGATCCTTCACCACTGCTGCCCATATGAACGGGTGCCACGCTGTATAAGGTTCCCGTGTACGGACCGCGCTAGCCCGAGATTTAAATCTCTTAAATAAGCCACCATCAGTACCTATGCAAACCGGCATCCTAATGCAAAGGTCCTTTGAGGACTTGAGTTCGGACCAATGTAGATAAACGGGTCAGTTGTGGCCCAAAAGGGATAATGGCACCACCCTAATCTACAAAGAGGAGTGGAGTGTATGGGGTCAACCCGAATCCCCGAAACCCGAATCCCCGAAAACGCAGCAAATACACAAAAGTCCGATTTCCCGAAAACCGTTTTATAGTGTTAGATTAAGAGAATGTGTGAGGCTGACGACTTGTGCAAGTACTGCTTGAAGATAGTTACGAACAGCATATTACACAAACGTTATCTTCTTCATTTTCGGCAATTCGTGTTGCACTTAGCAAATCGATGTCGGGGATCCGGCAGAAATTCGTTTCGGGAATTCGGGTTTCGGGGATTCGGGTTTCGGGGATTCGGCCGGCACCCGAGTGTATTATGGCCACTAGTAGGCCTAATATCGGTGCTATTAGCACCTTCGCCAGAAGTTCAATACGCTTGGGCCACAGAAGTTTACAGTTTAAAGAATCTAAACAACAAAGAGATCAGCATCAGTTCAACTAGTTTCACCTCTGCAGATCTTTAGGGTTGTCACATCGCGTGTTTATATCAAGAAGGGCAAGGCCGGGTAGGTCCTACTCGATAGTCACAAGCGCACGATAGAGTCCTCTTGTTGCCCTTGACAGTACTTTTCGCCCCGATCGTTCCCCCTTTTTTTACTGCAAATGCACAAATATCGTTAACACAACAGGCTATTGCAAAAACCAACTTTAAAAAGCCATTTACTTCGTCAAACCTTGTACCCTGCTACCACTAATATAATCATTATATCAATTTTATATGGCAATGGCACGCTTTTCTGTATCACTCTTTATATAAACAACAACCATCGCGATATATGAATATTCATGAAGTAAGTACATTATCAGGTCAACAAAAAGACATGCCATGATGCCATCCTCGATTCTATTAATAATCTTGGATAGACAAAATTAATAATCCGCATACCCTCAGAACCAAAGATGTTCAGAACTGTCTCAGAATCCATTATGCTGGATCTCAGCCAAGGATTCTAGGTCCTTGATCTCAACCTGGAATCGAACCTGACTTTACCTTCTTCCTACCGATTTTGTTTTGACTGAGCACCTGTGAATAAGATATTTCCTGCGATTTAGCTATTTGGGCGAGCTATAGAAGTCGGTTTACCATGCGATAAATAAATTACGTGCAGGAGGTTTCTTAATTTGCCGTACAATGTGGTTGCGCTAAGAGACACATGTGCAGCCTCAAGCCATTATGAGAGGTCGTTGTCTCAAGCAGAGAAAGTCCAATTTGGATACATTTCCTTGCTCCTTTGTATTTCCAATAAAGTGATCTCATAAAAATGGAATAGTTTGTTTTGATCTATTAAACCTACAATCCAAATTTGTAATTGCAATCGATGAGCTTGCATTTTATTTTACCGTTAACAAAACAAATCCTTTGATGCGTAGATTGATGATATAGCTACAGTAAGCTTACTGTTGTAAACGTGATTTGAGGGAACGAACATTGTAATGTAATGTAATGAAACAAGACATTTATAAAGCGCCACTATATTAAGAGTCTCTCAGAGGCGCTCAACACGTGGCCATCAAACAGCTGAACATATAATTATGCTTGTAGCGTTTCTTACTTTGACTTTATGAAAATAATTGATAAAATACACATTTACATCAATTACATGGTGGTTTTCGGCGAAAGTAAATTTCCATACAGTTGCCGAGAAAAGAAAAGAATTTAAATGCCGTAGTGGATAAAATACTTTCGAGCCATTCTGCAGATGTCGCTAAAAGCGTGGGAGTGCTTGGATACAACACAACAAAAAGTGTACGGAACTTAGTTTTAAATTAAATTAAATTAAATTGTCAGTTCGCTTTTATGCTATGAGATGCAACGTTTCTTGGATAACAAAAGCGTTACAGTTACTACTCGTAGGTAAATTTATGTTTCTGCTGTTTGGTGAAAATAATAAAGGACGTATTGGGAGAGCTTTCAAAAGTTTATTGAAAACGTGCCCCCCCCCCCATAGGGCCATAGGTAGTCCCAATGCCAGCTAGAACTGAAGTGTAGAAACACGTCATGCTTTGCGAACGACGTTATGGGGTTTACAAGTTAATCAGTCGGCGTTATAGGCTTCTGTTATTGTAAAGTTCAGGTTTCTATCTTCCTCTAGCGCACTGGATAACACACTGGCATAGAGAGCGAGAGGTACCGAGATCGAGTTCCGTAGGCGGTCATGCTGTGTAGGCTGCTATTAGCGCCGTGTATTGCAGGCTGTCTGTTCTGTTAGTAGTTAAGATTTATGTCTTCTGTCATTTGTGTTCTTGTGAATTGTTTCAATTGCATAACTGTACACTGTAACCGGTTGCGGTTTGTCAACCGGATAGTTTCAATAAATAATATTATATGAATTGTGGACAATACTTTGGGCAAACTTATAGTATCGGCGAAGGCTGAAGGATTATTCAGAATCTTTGGGCATGTTGCGCGGACGCCGCACGGTATACCAGGTTTTCTAATGACGACACTAACCCTAACCCTGACCCTAACCAGCCCTCACGACGCCTAACGGGACAATAACCGACACTGACGACGCCAGTAAACTTATACACTATATCCTTCAGCCCCCGATACTATAAGCTTGCCATACTTTGGCCCAACCTACTGTACTTCTATTATGGACAGCCAATATTATGCACCAGAGTGCGTCTTTGTCAGCTGGTTGAATAGAGAATATACTTACTTACTTACTTCAAATGCTTTGCACAGTTGTAATGTTTAGTTTCCCCCAAGGTTGTAAGTAACCTTCTGATGTTTTTCTTTAGTGCATATCATGTTTTCATGAAATACAACTACAGTCTGACTGCTAAGGCAAACTGATGTGAGATGTCGAAGGCTCGTGAAGTGCGACAGCTGGGTTCAGTGCGTCAGTCATCATCATATTCGCAGTTCAGCTCACGACCTTTGAAGCTCGACAGTAAATATGAAGGAATCAGCGGAAGTGCCATGAGTGTTCCAGTGCCAAAAGCAGTGCCAGTAGCATCAGCAGAACTTTCAAAGAGAAGTTTATACTCTCCTCCAACTGTTACGAAAAAGCCAGCGGCAACATCTGATCAGCCAATAAAAGTAAAGAAGAGACTTACTCAAGACATAAACGATGAAAACAAGAAGCTCATAGAGGCACTGGTAAGGTTGTGCAGCTGCAAAGTGACAAATAAGTAACATGATGAAGGTACGCAGGCAGCAACATTAATTGAGCCCACATTGTGCTCCAACCATGAGCCAGTGTGGGCCCAACTAATGTGGCTGCCAGGATATTGTGTACAACAGGCAGTCGAATGCAGTGTAATGTATAAATCTGTTCTACGTCATTACATACATTCAGAGTTACTTCTAGACTTCCTGTTATCAGAGGGTACTACTGTTAATATGCTTGTGTGATTCCATAGGCTCTCAAACCAGGCAGGAGTACCAATGAGTAGTTTCTTCTGTAAGAGGTTTAATATAATGTAGCATTATAATATAATATGCTATTGTGCTCACAGTGATTTCAGAGGAACAGTAATTAGTTAAGGAAGCAGTTCAACAAGAGCCAAGGAAATTGCAACAAACTTATCCATGACCTTGCTGCTGTTTCTAATTAAGAGTAACTAATTTATTCTTGAGTCTTAAATAGTACATTATTGTTTTAGATAAACATATGAACTTGTGTTTTGGTGCTGTATTGAAGTACACAAATACTATACACGGCAGGTCAACAGTCCAAATGTGGCAAAACAGAGCAGTCTTTAATCTGAGGGTTGGAGAAAAGGACGTGATGAAAGGCAAGATAAGAGGAAAACAAAACATCAATCATGCCATGATTATGAAGACTGGTTACATGATACAACAGCAGGTACAAACATACCCAACCCAGTCAGAGACGATATTTTTCTGCGCCTGCACACATTGGAGTTAATGAGTACACCAGACGCGCCCAAGAGTCCCTCTGCGCACGAACCTTTAGGAGCCGTAGCATGTATCTAGAATTCTAGATATAGATGTGTAAGAATCAAGGCCCTGTCATGAGACCATGGAGTGAAGGGCATAGGTAGTTGATTTCATAGTTGAGTACCCTGCAGTTTTGTTGGTTGATTCCTAAGGCTGTTGAAATACCTTTACATTTTGTAACAGGAACGTGAGAAGGAGCTGCAGCAGCGCATTGCTACATTTGTTCAACTTGTAGAAAGCCTGAAGTCTGAGTTGAAGGACAAGGACAACTGTATTGCTAACCTCGAAGGCCAGTTACTAACACAGGTCAGCAGCATTGTATTGTATCTATTGTATCTATAAATTTATATAGGGCCTCTTGCAGTGCACACCAGTCAGAGGCGCAATAAGCGGCATGTTTGAAATGTTTGCATCAAAGTGTGGAAGTGCATTTCATTAGATAGATGCCTTACAATGTAGAGTGCTTGGAATTATGACTGAACAATGTTAAAAGTATTATGTGGGTTGTTTGTTTTGTTATGGAACAGAAATCATGATGGAAAGTTGGAATGTTTACAGTATACATGTATCTATCTCTCTTGAATATGCTAAACAGATGAAATTGAGTGCTTCAGTCCCAATCATTTGCAACTTCACCAACAAAGTGAAGTGCAAATAGTTGCCACTGACATGTGCTTGATAACACTTGTTGACAGGGTGCGTCATAGTCTCACTTAACACTTTAAGTTGTTTTGGGTTCCCAGTTTCATTTAGTGCACTCTGATCAATATGCGGTGGGGAGATGATTGGATGGTAATACACAGGCACGAAAATCAGAAAGATGCGGGTTCGGTACCCACTAGCCCCATAAGGTTCACTCAGCTTCAATTCCCTAGGAAGTGGCTGTTATATGAGCAGGATAGATGGGTGCCTTTTAGGCTGCCATACAGTTAAATTCAACTCCTGTTAAACTTTTTATCATCTGTTACTACTGTATCATGTAATCTTACTGCATACTTGTCAGTTTGAATTGACAAACGAATATTACTATTAATATTATTATTATATTATTGTTATTATTATTATAAGTGTTAACGATACTTCACGGAAGATGTGCAGCTGTGGTAATTTCCTTTGTGATGGGTGCCACAGCTGATGGAACACAGTTGGTGTTATGCACAGTAAGAGTGCATAGTGAACAATTCGTTACATTGCTGGTACTTTTGCACTGTTTAGAATCTTGCCAGTTATGTGCAGTCTTCTTGTTTCTTCAGGAGGAAGAGTACAAAGCTCTGTTTGAGAAGGAACAGTCTAGTCATGAAGCTACAAAGCAGAATCTGGAGAAGGTTAAGGCTGAACTGGGACAGAATTTACAGTATGTGGAAGAGCTGAAACGACAACATGCCAACCAAGTTAAGGATATGGCAGCTGCTGTGAGAAAGGTGAGTTCCACAAATCTCCAACTGATTCTGTCATAATCAGAAAATGATAAGTTGTTAAAATACAGAGAGCGGGAACTATGTTACTGTTATGTAACTTTGTCGATTTCAGAAAACCTAATTGGATTTTCTGTCTGCGCTAGCATAAATGATGGTAAATGTCATTAAAAATAGAAATTTCCTTTTGGATGTCTTGATTAGAAGTCACTAACAGTCGTGGAAATTTCACTAAATCTTGGAAATTTCACTAAAACGATGCCAGTACAGATTGGTTTTGATGAGATTTTGAAGGTCATAATTTAGATTGAAGACAATGGAACTGGAACTGTAATTACAGTCCCACTTTTAGAGAACCTAATTGGAGACACTCTCTACCCTAGCATAAATGATGTGAATGTCATTAAGAAGAGAAATTTCTTCAGTAAGCAAAACAATGCACAGAAAACTAAAAGAGTCGCCAATGGCAGGCAAGTGACTAATGGTCGAGATCATTCTAAAGACCTGCATTGCTCCTCTGCTGAGATGAAAATTACCGGACTACACAATGCCATTGTTGTTCTGTTTCTGTTAGTGTGAGGCTAACATTGCTGATCTTCAAGCATCAAAAGAAAAAGAAATAGCACTGCGGGAGGAGAAACTGGAACGCTTAAAAAAACAAATGGCGGATGCTTTAACAGGAAATTCAAAGTAAGCAGATTTTATGGCCCATCTCTTTTTTAAATCTTTAGGAAGCGGTTGCTTTTGGTTATAAAATAACCAGTCTTTATTTGGGGGTGCTCGACAGTGTAGTGGTTAGCGTGCTGGACTGTCAATCAAGAGGTCTGGGGTTCAAATCCCTGACAGGGCAGAAATATGGTTCGAGATTTCTGCTCCACGTATGCCCCTAGCAAACTCAGCTATAATAAGTACACTGACTGTACAGTCTGAGTTTTGAGTTTGAGTTTATTGAACCATTTGCATTCAAAATCACAAGTACATAAACAGCAATCAAATAAAACAACTAAATTAACTAATAGCATGTTAGAGATTAACAATACGTGAGCCAAAACCAGGTAATTTCACTGTTGAGAGTCAAGTTGCAAATGATTCATGGGGAGATGAAGCTGGGACAGCTTATCTAGTCTTCCCCATTGGTTACCGGTCACAGAAGTACATCAACAAAATGTACTAATCAGTGGGAATTTGAGACGGTGACGGTGAGAACTGGCCAGCCACCCTCATATGCCGAGGCTAAGAAAATGAAGTTGTAACACTTCATACCCATGGCTACCTCAGGGCTAGGGACTTAAACTAAAGGGACTGCTCAGTGCAGTTCCAGAAATTTATGTTGTGGTAAAAGCTTGTTGGCAAACCCAACAAAACTAGGCTTTTGTTGCACAAAAGCGCTTTCTAGCAAGAATTACATGTAGTTAGAAAAAACTGAAAATACTAGACTTTTTTCTGACTTTTTCATGTTAGGGAGAGACACTTGCAGCTTGATGAACTTAGTAAAGAACTTGGAAAAGTCCAAGAAGAGGCCGAGCTGCTCCGAGTAAAACTGAAAAGTATGCAGAAAACATCCAAGGTACGTACATTAAAGTTCCAAAAACTGTTTTTTTAATAATTTGCCAAAAGTAATAATAAAAATAATAATAATAATAATGAGATTAACGCGCCATGCATCGCACTTGCATCAGAGGCAACATTTAATTAATTTAATAGAGAAATGTCTGTTATCAAGTCAGCACTCCTGTAACGCATATCCAGCATACCAGGATGAGTACCAGCCACCAGGCATGAAGTCACAGTACTAAAGCAGTACTAAAAAAGGTCCTAGCAGTACTTTCCAACTACCTCCCAGGTCCAAATTCTATTGCTAGGTGACAGATGCCAAAGGCTGTTATATAGGACCTATTTGGAGGGTTGAACTTCAACTCATGGCTAAAGGTCTAATCTTTTTAGAATACCATAAGACTGTCTTTGATTTTTAAATTCGTGTATGGCACCCTTTTCTTTGGCCTCGGCTGTGATACAACGCTATATGAATTGTCTTTTATTATTATTATTACTAATATTGTTATTAGATCATGAGGCAAGCTTGTTACCAATTTGTGCGCAATGCTACATTTTCTGTTCAAGTATTTACCTGTGATCCCATAGGTAGCTGTATAAAGAGCTTCCACAATTCTTACTGATTCTTATGCATACTTGTTTACCTGGCTGGCTACAGTAATACATATTTTAATGGAGTTAAATTCTGTAGAACCTTAGAATTGTATTGAATCAACAATTCTTGTAGGATGGTTGCACCAACTGTGAAAGTCTTAGCGACAAACTAAGGCTACTGTCATCCAACGTAAAACAAGAAGAGAAAAAGAATAACGAGTTGAAAGATAAACTGACACTTCTACAGAAGAGGCTTTCAGAAAATCAGTCCAAGACTTTGTTAGAAAGTACAAAATCAAAAACGGCTTCAAAAGTGACGAAATAATTCCTCTGTTAATTCATAGTTTATGCTGGTCAGCACAAATTAAAAATATCCTGCAACTTGATGTCACTTAAACTCATTTTCCAACCATAAAATAGGAGTTGATGTATGTGTAAGTATGGTAGTGAGTTTGAGTTTGCATAGCAATTGGACAGCCTTAACTTGCAGTTGTTCATCAATTTCAAATTGTGTGATATTGCCAGTGAAATTGTTAGCAATACATTGTTTTTGAACGTTTTGTACATATTATTTTTGTATTAAAAGTAATTCTACTGTTCTAAAGTTCAAATTTATTTCACTATGGTCTGTTTATATTTTTATATCAGTAGTTTCTGATGCTGTGGAAAATTATCTAATAATGCACTCGTAAGATTTTTATGCATATGATGTTGCCCAAAGCGTAATATGCTGACAGTTGCACCCAATAAAGCAGAAATATTTATTGATTTATGTTCCTACAGTAGTCATAGTTTAGTAGAAATTATAAATTGGTAGCACAATTTCTAAATTCGTGGTTGAATAAATATAGAAAAATTGATTATTTATTACATGTATGTTTAGCCTAATATAGGAATTCTATTAGTTGCTTATAAGAACGAACGGTTTTATACAGTACCATCGTCTTTAACTACATGTATGAAGTAATCGTGATTAAATTAATGAATTGCACATCCATTCCAAGAGTAATATTCAGGAGTGTTTAATCTTTGTGCATAAGAAAATTCTGATGAATTTGCTTCTCGTTTCCAGTTTCTCAATATTCTTATGCCGAGTCATCCTGATGTTTGCATAACACCTCAGCCACAAACTGTTTCAAGATTAGATTTCCAGTGAAAAGGTTTCATTTATAAACTGTATTTGATGATTCCTGTGTGCCATTTTATAAAGACTTCAGTATTTACATATATTTGTGGTGTGCAGTGTTTCAATAAACTTATTTTTGATGTTTATAATATGGTTGATTGCAGTATTATCAAGATTTCTGGTTGAACTGCAGATGTATGCTTAGTTATGGTATTATATTTTCTGTTGTATAGTTTTCAAATGCCATAATTTTATGTGAACCTGCTTGTATCCAACCAATCTAACTTGCACTTTAGATCTTGAAGGAAACCTCAACACTTTAATGATCGAGTGTACCAAAATTGACTGGTAAACCAATGCAGCTCGTCATTAAAGTGTTAAGGTAAATATCAGTTACTTTCCATCAACTTGCAGTTATGATCTAGAGTTGAATTGTCTTTTGACTGAAGGACAAAAACAAATTGGTAGCATAGCAATAGGATCTGCTTGGCAGTGGTCAACTTATATAAGACAATAAGATACAGAATGCCAGTAAGAGGCAGGTCTGCAAACAGAACCTTCAGATGTGTTACAACAGTATTTATTGCAGTATTCTACAAATCACTAGTTACTGCTATATACATGTATATAGCTGAAATTTATTGTTGCATTGCCGATGATCTGCCTCATGTCTATATTATTGTGCTTCTGCAGAATATTTCAGCAAAAGTTTCAGGTCATTAACTGCCTATTATCCTGTCGTTAAACAAACAACTGTAAACGGTTTTTGAAATTCTTTTGTCAATTCAGAACCATTTTCTAATAACTTCAGACCTTTTCCAAATCCATGCCATCAACTTTTCCACATAGAGAAGGTAAAAATGTAATGCAAATTTACGATATCTCATTACCGATATTTGCCGTACCAAATGTAATCGTAGGGACTCAACCATTTGCGACAGCCTGTAAAGTTATTCTTAACACAATATTCAAATGTAAACGGATTAAGATTCCTATTCGGGTCCTCCGCTTCTTGCTTCTTTTCCTCTTCGAGAATCTGCTGGCTGACAACATCTGCTTTAAACGGCAGCTTCTGAGCCACTCGAGTCAGGATGTTGTGCGCTTCGTGGAACTCGCAGTGGCCTCCAAACTCTACGATGATTCGCCCATCCCTTATCGGTGTGGTGTAGTGATCGATTGCTCCTTTACCCCCGCCCATTCGATGTCCCTGGCCTTTCTTCGTGATCGGTTTCCACGGTGCATCCACTCGCCAGATGGCAAACATTCGGCCTTCGTCCATGTTGCGGTTGATGCCCATGCGTAGCATCTCAAAATGGCCGTGGTGGAGTTGACCGCCTTGCTTGGCCTATTTCACAGGCGGGCACAAACAGAAATGTAACAGATGCAACCATTTGCCTTAAACACGTCAATTCACAATAGAACAATGCACGATATAAACATGATCTGCTTCACATAGACACAATCGAATATGGTTCTGTTTCGTATGGACATCACAGAATCCAATGAATGAGCAGTGACCAGTTTGACACAAAAGCAAAATATTGACAGAAAGCCATGCTTCACAAAACAAATGCTTTGAATGTTCCACTGCAATGATGTGCTAAGCATCAAATATTTAATGGTTACATTGGCAAAATCTGTTCTAGGTATTATTATTATTATTAGTACCAGCACTTGTCAATCATGTCCTGCACTTAGTTTTTAAGCAGTGCTTCAGAAAATCAAGATTATGATTAGCCACCAAACTGCTAACAACTCTGTACTAGTAAGATGATCCAGAGGTCATTCGTCCATCAAGGTCATCTGCAAAGAGGGAGGCAAAGGGAAGCAGGTTTAAATCCAATGCATGTTACTATGTACATCTGAATTTGGTACATATATCTCTCAGACTCTCACTACATCCTGTGTTACACATCGCCATCAGCCAGAAGTTGAACAGATCCAAGCTTTAGCACTCCACTGGATTGTGGAAATCCACACGTAGAAAGAAAGAAGTAAAGAAAAATGCAGACAATGGGGATGGAGGGGTCAAAGTAAGTTGTATTTTGCAGGCGTTTTTATGAACGATTTCTTACATTGGGGCCAACCATGTAGTAATATAATGTACGCATGGAGGGCGATTAACCCAAATGCATGTGCTTGAATATGGTAGGGGTCTCCTGATAATGTAATGTACGCATACGAAATTGGGAGCTGAAACTTCGATAATAATTTATATAAAGTTCAATCCCTTGTCATTCTATTTGTCTCATGATACAAGGGCGACCTTAATAACCCTTCTGGGTCTTCTTCTTGTATCCCAACGTTACTGTTTACAGTGTTAATTGTCAACTGCTGGTTGTACTGGGAACAAAATAAACAAATGATTATGGTTATTGTTATATATTCGCTTTCAAATGAGCCACAGTCAAGTTTTTTCAGCTATCACACAAGTACTACCAGGAGATGTAGGACTGGGAGAGGCATCACTAATTGTTTGCCACATTACCTCTGACATAAGAACTTCCAAAGCACGTTAATATTATTAATCTTTGATTGTCTCTGCATGGATTAAACATAGACCATTCTACAGGATTCGCGGGGGGGGGGGTGTCAGGTGTACATGTATACACGCAGGTAGTGGTTAGAAAAGTACACTTGCGCACAGGGTGGGAGCTAATTTTTCCGGATTTCTGCATACATACTAAATGGAGGACCCCTTATTGAACGTTTCAACAGTCACAACACTGCTCACCCTGATGCCATACTGCTTGTGCAGCAGGAAAGTGTGGGTCAATTCTGGTCCACGCATGTCAATCAACTGTTTCTTCATCTTACTCATTCGCTGGCCGGGCTGAGGGTGAGGCACTTTCTCCATGAAGCGCAATTTTCGCTTCTCAGGAAATTCGATATCTGAGACAAATAACCACAAAGCATAATATTATTAATCTTTGATTGTCATTTAATCATTGTTATTAATCATTTGCATATCGAAACCAACCAAACCAAAGGAAATCTAAGAACTTTTAGCACCACAATTTCAACACATCAATTGGGATCAGTTTAGTAAAAATTAAGCCATGAAGCAACTTCAGCCAAGTTCAGATTTATGAAATCTTAGAGTTTAGTTACTCTGCCAATATTAGATCTATCTTGCAGGTAGGTGTTGTTCCGCATGAAAAGTCTAAAGATAAAAACTTGTCCTATCAACGATACAGATCTATATATTTATTCTTAAGTGGCATTCAATTATCATTCTGCGAAACACGCCCAAATAGATTCACAGAATGAGCTATAATGTTGTGTTTCAGAGCCACATCTAGAACTGCTTTATAATAAGGTTATCCATATCCCCAATCAAGTGAAATCAAAATTCACATTATACATAGTTATCCATATTCCCAATCATGTTATATCAGAATTCATGTTATAAATAGTTATCCAATATCCATATCCCCAATCATGTTTAATATATCAGAATTCACGTTATAAATAAAAGATGTTATGATAGGTCGCCGGTGTATGTAAATAAGAAAAATACCAAACAAAAACTTTATTCAGTCTGACTTTGTAAATTTTCCTGTCTAAGCAGAATAACAAAGTCTGACGTCTATGTGTCCCATCCCAGTTGCTGTTAGTTCTGTAGGGTTTCAAATAATCTTACCTGGATATTTGACAGGGATTTCTAACTTTTTTACAGGATGAATAAAATGCAAATGTCTTGCCAATATCCATTGTGGAGCTACAAAGAAAGAGAAAGGATGAACATGATTAAATACAACAATATTAAACTGGTACAACACTTCGCAAAAAATCTGAATAGTCTACTCCTACACCTGTTAGTTCTACTGAAATTGCAACAATTTAGGCCATTCAGAAGGAAACCTGTACATTTTTTAGGGTTTTTACAAGAGCACTCATTCTATTAGTAATCCAACAGGCCATATCCACTCTATAGATGGAACCAACTTGCTCCCACAACTTGCTCATTGCTTCAACCTGGGGTCTCCCTGCACCCTTTCACTGCTTAAAGACAGCCTTATTTTCTTGGGGTATCTTGATTGGTGTAGCGTCTGTGAGTGGCGCTATATAAATTTACAGATACAATACAATACATATCTAATCTAACTTCGTTATAATGCAACAAGTACCAATCGAAACCGTATGTAGTCAAAGTTATAGTCAAAGTTACATTACAGAAGCCAGATCAAAATCCAATTTACAAGTCAGAAAAATCATAAGTCAATCTATAGTGAAAAGTTATAATCTAGCAAGAAACCGGATATAGGCAATTCAGGAGTCAGAGACTGGGTTTGGGCAATTCAGGTCACGTGTAAACCTTGTGTAGGGCTGCTAACTGTCCCAGATTTGCCTGGACAGTCCCGGAATCGGCCTTGTACGTCACATGTCCCGGATTAATCCTCAAATACTAATTACAATGATCCCAAATTGTCCCAGAACTTGTACATATCCAGTTCACCAAATGTTGTTCTTGTTTTTGCACACTAAACTCAGACAGCTGGCTGATAAATAAGTTTTACAGTGGCCAAACAATAGATTCAGTAGAGGGTAGTAACTAGTTAGGTTAGTTGACTCTAATTTGGTATATAGTAGGCTGACCAGACGTCCCGGTTTTCCCGGGACAGTCCCGATTTTCTGCTGGCTGTCCCGGCTGCCGGGAAAGGTAGGCCAAACTCTAAATATGTCCCGGTTTTTAAAAACTGACTTTCCGATCTTATATATGATGTATTTCATGTGCGTTTGTCATGTCATCAAATAAAGGATATACTTATTTACTTTATCAACGTCTCCTTGATTTTACTACTGGCATCTGGCGAGTAAATTCATTTTTAATCTCACTTTTATTTATTACCATGCATAAGTTGAGCGAGTTTTCTCACTGATGAATTCTTATTGGTCAGATCAAAAAAGTCGATTATCAGAAGAAACTCTTGAAGCTGTTATGATAGTGAAAGTGAATATGGAAGAAACATGTGTTGAATTTTATGACAGAATATCAGCAGACAAAAAACTTTTAAGAAGCATACATTCAAGCGCCAAATATGAGTGACTGATTTGATAAATTTAGAATAATTAAATTTAAATTTAAAAGCAAGATTTGTTATGATAGAATGTTAGCAGACAAAAAAACTGTTAAGAAGCATACATTCAGGTGCCAAATTTCAGTAACTGATTTGAGAAATTTAGAATTTAATTTTAAATTTAAAAGCATGATTTGAATAAAACCTTTCACTTAGTCTTATAGTCTTGTATCAATATAATAAGCATAAAATAGATATTTGTGCAAGTTTTATTATATTAATTATTGACAACATCACAAATTTATTTTGTGATTGAAGTGTCCCGGTTTTTAGTTTCCAATATCTGGTCAGCCTAGTATATAGGCCACTTGTCTTTTAATAATTTGACTGTAATTTTTAACGACTATTGTCAGTAGACTGTAGGCCTGCATCCTACGTCAGGCTCACACAACATTCGTTACATAGGCTACAGTGATGTGAACAGAGTAAATTGGTAATGGTATATCGAGTGACTATGCGGGCGTCCCGGATTGATAAAATCAAAAGTTGGCCGCCTTAACCCCATGGCAGAAATAATCGGTTTCAAATTTAACGCGTACAACCCTTACATTAGCTAAGTGAAGGATGTGTGCACTTATTTTTTCACAACCGTTTGACATACACGAAAATCTCAAAGTTTACAATGCAGCAGAAATGAAGCCTATTATTACGCTACATGTATTTGCAACAGAGGTGAGTCACATTCAGTGGTCTGAATACATCCGAAAATATTAACTAATCAAGCAAGTTCATTTATGCATCGATCACATCATTTAGTATTATTTTTTAAACCAGTTTCACCGCTTATCCATAATTTTGAGTTTTGATGAACAACATTCATTAACTTCTTCAAACTCCCCATCATGCCCTCGCCTTCGTTAGATACAGGACTTCTGGATTTTAGATTGACCACACCACAGACTACATAACTATAGAGATAATTATAGACAGATGGCGCCAGGTAAAGAAAATACTTGCTCTACTCTGTGATTGGATGAAAATAATATTAAATGATGGCCACCAGGATGTCATATTAATTTTATAAACCTATATATAGTTGGTCCCAGACTTTTCAAAGCAATGTAGCCTTCTAAAAGTCACTCAGTCAATGAACTAGCCTCAATTTCACGTAGTTCTCCCCCAGTTTTAATGACCGTAAATTCCGTAATCGTAATCTTAACCTACCAACTGCTAAAGCGCCACTCGAAATCCAAGCGCATTGCACCAGCTTATTCACGATCGCTGCGTCCAAAAGGAAGTCAGAAGGAGGTCCGAGTCCGGGTCCAGAGGGTCACAGGGTGACAGAGGCAGAGTAGCTGTTAACGTAGGTGTCGTTTAAGTTGAGAATTGAAAGGTGGACTAGGCTATCAGAATGATGGAGTCGGAATTCTTGAAGAGGTCAGAACTTCAGTTTTGAGAGGAAAGCCCGAAATTAGATAGATGAGCCTGAGTCATTATGGTAGTTGGTTGGCAACGATTGCGGAGGAACCGAAAAGTGCAGAATTCAGGAGGAAGATTGTTCCAGAGAGTGGTGCAGTTTTGGTTATGAGTCGAGCAGCGCTCTTTGCACTCAAACGCATTGTTGCGACATTTTATTTTTTAAACACTATTTTAAGTTTTAACGATTGTTATAGGCCTACGTAAGTAGTGAATCAACCATAATAAGTAGTTTCTCACATTGTTAGTTTTTTTACCCATTAGATCAGGTTAGCGAAACCCTCTGACGCCTGACTCAGGTTTAGAAACACTGATCTAGGCCTATAGGCCTACAATTGTGAAGAGTAAGCAGGCCCTACAGTCCTACACTAAGGATTAAACAAGTGTTTTAACGAGAAAACAGTTGAATCAGCGTGATAGGCTTCTTTGTCTTAATAATCATGGGCGCCCGCAGGATTTTTTGCAGGGAGGGTCAGTCCCCTCCCCTATTTAAATTGTTTGAATTTCCACACTAATGGTAGCATTTTAAGCTGTCCTCTGAAAAAATATGCTCTATAATTTGAGTGCTGATAGGAACCAGCTGTCACTCGATCGTAGCTTAGGCCTACATGTAGTTTGAGTCGTGTTTGAGTTTGGGGAGGGGTTTGGGGAGGTGATGTGCCCCTCCCCTATCTAAATTTTTTTTAAATTTCCACACTAATGGTAGCATTTTAAGATGTCATCTGAACAAAATTGCTCTATAATTTGAGTGCTGATAGGAACCAGCTGTCACTCGATCGTAGCTTAAGCTTACATGTATAGGCCTAGTTTGAGTAGTGTTTGAGTTTTGGGAGGGGTTTGGGGAGGGGATGTGCTCCATCCCCTATTTAATTTTTTTTAGTTTCCACACTGCAATGGTAGCATTTTAAGTTGTCGTCTGAACAAAATTGCTCTATTTGAGTGCTGATAAGAACCAGCTGTCACTCGTAGCTATAGTTATTATTATATTCATGAAATATTTCAGAAAAATTGGATATAAGCAGCTCCGTCCCCCACCTCAAGTTTGGGGGGGGGGCGTCCCCTCTGCCACCCTAAGTCTCCGCCCCTGTATATATCTGCTTATAAATATTCATACCTAACCATTGATTTTCTGCTGTCTTATGCAAGATATACACGGTGAACGGAAAAAAACCGAACCTCTCCTATTGCTGCAATAATTTATGTAATAATTTGTACATTTTAATGAAACATGGAGAAACTTCAGTTTATAGGACATGAATCAGATAACTATCATTTGTTAGTTATAATGTGTGTTCAAAATTTCCTCCTTTGGCTTCCACACACGCACAAAGACGAGCTCGCCACTGACTAATTGCTGAATCGATTACAGCTTGATCAAATTCGACCCATGCCATTTTGTACGGATTCTTATTACAAATGACGTCACGGTGACGTCAGTTTTTAACTGGTATAGTGCATAATAAATTATAAAATACTAGCATTTTTTACCCGGCTTTGCCCGGGGTTTCCCCATGCGTAATTTTATCTCTACCTTATATAGGCCTATTATTTGTTCCCCGGGCTAAATAATATAATAGTAGACGAAACTCGATCGTGTTTCATTACAGCGCTCGTAATTTTTCGGAACGGAGCCCGTGTTTTATTTCCATTAATCCTCGCGTGACGTAAGACAACATTTCTCTTACGTCACGCTGCTCAAGCGAGGTTAAAATATGCATATTAATGGACTCCGTTATTGGTATTAAGGTAGGCTCATAATTTTGAAGTTTAAAATGATTATGTCAGCGTTTAAATAAAATTGCGAGCTGAAAATAGTCGCGTTGAAACAGACGTGGCGTAATAAAGTTTCGTGCGATTTTTCAAATCGCTAAAGCGTTCCGTTTCGGAGCCTTTAGACAACAGACAAACAAACACAAGGAAGGACATCGTAAACAAACTAAGATATATTATAAGATAGTTAAGTCTATTGTGGGGAATAAAATAGTTTACATTATTTTTTGGTGTTAATTTCTCTTTTTTTGTAGAGGTACGGTTTTTTTTCCGTTCACCGTGTATTATTTCATCAAATGCACGGACTTACACATTAATATAGTTGCTTTTTCAGGGGAGGGGCAAATGCCCCCTTGCCCGCCCAAATGCGACCCCCTTTGACCTATGCTGCGGGCGCCCATGTTAATAATGATGTTATTTATTATTTCTGTCCAATCCCGAGCAACTGAAAGAGGTTGTGTGAACCTCGGACAAGGACACGTTAAACAGCTCGGTGTGAAACAAGCATGTAACGCTACGGAGGCTTTCCTCACAGTAGAGAGTGACATGGGGAATTTCCCCGCGGGGAAACCGCGGTAACCGCGGTAAATCCCGCGGTAATGGGGACAACAATTGCGGTAATACCGCGGTAATGGGGACAACAATTGAAGTAATACCGCGGTAATGGGGTTTACTCTCGCGATAATACTGCGGTAATGGGGAATGAGCCGGCAATAAACCTGGGTGATGTTACGAACTTGAGAACTGCATGATAAGAAGATTTTGTTATTTCCTGAAGACTACTAGTCAGAAATAGTCAGGACTTGGTTAATGCAAACTGTCGATAAGGTAATAACAGACTAATGCAGTCAGCAATACAAATAGTTTTGTAATCTAAAATATGTTATGTTTTAAATTTGATTTGGTGTAAACTTTTTGCGGAAATGTGATGTCGTCCTGCGGGGATGGGATGGGGATGGGGAGAAAACCTGCGGGGATGGGGCGGGGATGGGGACAAACCATGCGGGGATGGGGACGACTTCAGTTGCGGGGCGGGGATGGGGACGAGATTGTCTCCCCGCGTCACTCTCTAGCTCACAGTTACAGGTGGCGTTCGAGAAATAAGTCAATGCGTTCCTGCAGTGAGTCATAGCCAAAAAAACCGCTTTCTGCTTCAGCTATAGCCTACTAGTCTTCTCAAAGGATGAGATTGTAAGAGACTGGCCAAACTGAGCCACGATGTATAGAACTATCATGCATGGGCTCACGTGCATTTTGGCCGCCCCTGCCCAGGAATGGAAATGACAACTAATGTAACGTTCCTCCGATATGCTCGAACTCTATTTCTTCTTTCAATAAATACCTCATAACTAATTAGTTCTCATTGGCTTTTAATACCTGAATGTCTAACTGTTCTTCACATCAATTACATGGTGACTGACTTTATAAGCACTCCTCAGATTCGTATCTCTGTCTGACTGCTCGCGTTTAAAATTTTCGTAATTCATAATTTTCGTAATAATAATAATAGTAATAATAATAATATTATTATTATTATTATTCTGTAATAATAATAATAATAATAATAATAATAATAATAATAATAATAATAATAATAATAATAATAATAATAATAATAATAATAATAATAATAATAGTAAAATACTACTACAACTACTACTACTAATAACAATATTATTAATAATATATAGGAAAGGTTATTGATAATGTTGCTACTGAGCTTGAATCAATTCCCAGCAGGGCAAAGGTCGAGCGAATGTATAATGAACTGCGCCGAGAAGGAGAAGGAGGGAGGAGAAGGAGAGTGAGAAGGGTAAACGGAAGAGGAGAAGGAGGAGGAGGAGGAGTAGAATGAGTATAGGATAAACGGAGGAGGAGGAGAAGAAGGAGGAGCAGGAGAAGGAGAAGAAGGAGGAGAAGGAAAATGAGTAGGATAAACGGAGGAGGAGAAGAAGAAGGAGGTGAAGGAGAATGAGAAGAAGGAGGAGAAGGAGAATGAGTAGGATAAACGGAGGAGAAGAAGAAGGAGGTGAAGGAGGAGGAGAAGGAGAATGAGTAGGATAAACGGAGGAGGAGGAGAAGAAGGAGGAGAAGGAGGAGGAGAAGGAGGCGGAAGAGGAGGAGTGGTGGAGAGAAATTCTTTGGACACAGAGATGTGCCTGAACGATCGACCGAGCTGCTGCTGCTGATTATGGGATTCTACCTGCAGCAGCTGTGGCAGCAGCAGCAGCAGCACCAGACTCTGGCCTCACGTGAACTTACCTGCAGCTCTTTCTCCTCATCATCTCCATTATTATTAGTCAGGCATCAGCA
>JACEVL010000195.1:217500-267500 GCA_020284085.1 Aporrectodea caliginosa
CAACTCTAACTCTATATCGGTTTGGCTGTAACTCTATCGGTTTGGCTGTAACTCTATCGGTTTGGCTGTAACTCTATCGGTTTGGCTGCAACTCTATCGGTTTGGCTGCTAACTGCAACTCTATAACTCTATCGGTTTGGCTGTAACTCTATCGGTTTGGCTGTAACTCTATCGGTTTGGCTGTAACTCTATCGGTTTGGCTGCAACTCTATCGGTTTGGCTGTTTAACTCTATCGGTTTGGCTGTAACTCTATCGGTTTGGCTGTAACTCTATCGGTTTGGCTGTAACTCTATCGGTTTGGCTGCAACTCTATCGGTTTGGCTAACTCTATCGGTTTGGCTGTAACTCTATCGGTTTGGCTGTAACTCTATCGGTTTGGCTGCAACTCTGTAACTCTATCGGTTTGGCTGTAAACTCTATCGGTTTGGCTGTAACTCTATCGGTTTGGCTGCAACTCTATCGGTTTGGCTGTAACTCTATCGGTTTGGCTGTAACTCTATCGGTTTGGCTGTAACTCTATCGGTTTGGCTGCAACTCTATCGGTTTGGCTGTAACTCTATCGGTTTGGCTGCTAACTCTATCGGTTTGGCTGTAACTCTATCGGTTTGGCTGCAACTCTATCGGTTTGGCTAACTCTAACTCTATCGGTTTGGCTGTAACTCTATCGGTTTGGCTGCAACTCTATCGGTTTGGCTGTAACTCTATCGGTTTGGCTGCAACTCTATCGGTTTGGCTGCAACTCTATCGGTTTGGCTGCAACTCTATCGGTTTGGCTGTAACTCTATCGGTTTGGCTGTAACTCTATCGGTTTGGCTGTAACTCTATCGGTTTGGCTGTAACTCTATCGGTTTGGCTGCAACTCTATCGGTTTGGCTGTAACTCTATCGGTTTGGCTGTAACTCTATCGGTTTGGCTGTAACTCTATCGGTTTGGCTGCAACTCTATCGGTTTGGCTGCAACTCTATCGGTTTGGCTGTAACTCTATCGGTTTGGCTGCAACTCTATCTGCAACTCTATCGGTTTGGCTGTAACTCTATCGGTTTGGCTGTAACTCTATCGGTTTGGGCTCGGTTTGGCTAACTCTATCGGTTTGGCTGTAACTCTATCGGTTTGGCTGCAACTCTATCGGTTTGGCTGTAACTCTATCGGTTTGGCTGCAACTCTATCGGTTTGGCTGTAACTCTATCGGTTTGGCTGTAACTCTATCGGTTTGGCTGTAACTCTATCGGTTTGGCTGTAACTCTATCGGTTTGGCTGTAACTCTATCGGTTTGGCTGCAACTCTATCGGTTTGGGCAACTCTATCGGTTTGGCTGCAACTCTATCGGTTTGGCTATCGGTTTGGCTGTAACTCTATCGGTTTGGCTGCAACTCTATCGGTTTGGCTGGTTATCGGTTTGGCTGCAACTCTATCGGTTTGGCTGTAACTCTATCGGTTTGGCTGTAACTATCGGTTTGGCTGTAACTCTATCGGTTTGGCTGCAACTCTATCGGTTTGGCTGCAACTCTATCGGTTTGGCTGTAACTCTATCGGTTTGGCTGTAACTCTATCGGTTTGGCTGCAACTCTATCGGGCTGCAACTCTATCGGTTTGGCTGCTATCGGTTTGGCTGTAAACTCGGTATCGGTTATCGGTTTGTAACTCTATCGGTTTGGCTGTAACTCTATCGGTTTGGCTGTAACTCTATCGGTTTGGCTGTAACTCTATCGGTTTGGCTGTAACTCTATCGGTTTGGCTGTAACTCTATCGGTTTGGCTGTAACTCTATCGGTTTGGCTGTAACTCTATCGGTTTGGCTGGCTATCGGTTTGGCTGTAACTCTATCGGTTTGGCTGTCTAACTGGCTATCGGTTTGGCTGTAACTCTATCGGTTTGGCTGTAACTCTATCGGTTTGGCTGTAACTCTATCGGTTTGGCTGCAACTCTATCGGTTTGGCTGCAACTCTATCGGTTTGGCTGCAACTCTATCGGTTTGGCTGTAACTCTATCGGTTTGGCTGTAACTCTATCGGTTTGGCTGCAACTCTATCGGTTTGGCTGCAACTCTATCGGTTTGGCTGTAACTCTATCGGTTTGGCTGTAACTCTATCGGTTTGGCTGTAACTCTATCGGTTTGGCTGTAACTCTATCGGTTTGGCTAACTCTATCGGTTTGGCTGTAACTCTATCGGTTTGGCTGCTCGGTTTAACTAACTCTATCGGTTTGGCTGCAAATCTCTATCGGTTTGGCTGTAACTCTATCGGTTTGGCTGTAACTCTATCGGTTTGGCTGTAACTCTATCGGTTTGGCTGCAAACTCTATCGGTTTGGCTGTAACTCTATCGGTTTGGCTATCGGTTTGGCTGTAACTCTATCGGTTTGGCTGTAACTCTATCGGTTTGGCTGTAACTCTATCGGTTTGGCTGCAACTCTATCGGTTTGGCTGTAACTCTATCGGTTTGGCTGTAACTCTATCGGTTTGGCTGTAACTCTATCGGTTTGGCTGCAACTCTATCGGTTTGGCTGTAAACTCTATCGGTTTTTGCTGTTTGGCTAACTCTATCGGTTTGGCTGTAACTCTATCGGTTTGGCTGCAACTCTATCGGTTTGGCTGTAACTCTATCGGTTTGGCTGCAACTATCGGTTTGGCTGTAACTCTATCGGTTTGGCTGCAACTCTATCGGTTTGGCTGTAACTCTATCGGTTTGGCTGTAACTCTAACTATCGGTTTGGCTGCAACTCTATCGGTTTGGCTGTAACTCTATCGGTTTGGCTGCAACTCTATCGGTTTGGCTGTAACTCTATCGGTTTGGCTGCAACTCTATCGGTTTGGCTGCAACTCTATCGGTTTGGCTGCAACTCTATCGGTTTGGCTGCAACTCTATCGGTTTGGGCTGCAACTCTATCGGTTTGGCTGCAACTCTATCGGTTTGGCTGCAACTTATCGGTTTGCTGCAACTCTATCGGTTTGGCTGCAACTCTATCGGTTTGGCTGCAACTCTATCGGTTTGGCTGCAACTCTATCGGTTTGGCTGCAACTCTATCGGTTTGGCTGCAACTCTATCGGTTTGGCTGCAACTCTATCGGTTTGGCTGCAACTCTATCGGTTTGGCTGCAACTCTATCGGTTTGGCTGTAACTCTATCGGTTTGGCTGCAACTCTATCGGTTTGGCTGTAACTCTATCGGTTTGGCTGCAACTCTATCGGTTTGGCTGTAACTCTATCGGTTTGGCTGTAACTCTATCGGTTTGGCTGCAACTCTATCGGTTTGGCTGCAACTCTATCGGTTTGGCTGCAACTCTATCGGTTTTGGCTGCAACTCTATCGGTTTGGCTGCAACTCTATCGGTTTGGCTGCAACTCTATCGGTTTGGCTGTAACTCTATCGGTTTGGCTGCAACTCTATCGGTTTGGCTGCAACTCTATCGGTTTGGCTGCAACTCTATCGGTTTGGCTGTAACTCTATCGGTTTGGCTGTTTGGTTTGGCTGTAACTCTATCGGTTTGGCTGCAACTCTATCGGTTTGGCTGTAACTCTATCGGTTTGGCTGTAACTCTATCGGTTTGGCTGTAACTCTATCGGTTTGGCTGTAACTCTATCGGTTTGGCTGCAACTCTATCGGTTTGGCTGCAACTCTATCGGTTTGGCTGCAACTCTATCGGTTTGGCTGCAACTCTATCGGTTTGGCTGCAACTCTATCGGTTTGGCTGCAACTCTATCGGTTTGGCTGCAACTCTATCGGTTTGGCTGCAACTCTATCGGTTTGGCTGCAACTCTATCGGTTTGGCTGCAACTCTATCGTAACTTTATCGGTTTGGCTGCAACTCTATCGGTTTGGCTGCAACTCTATCGGTTTGGCTGCAACTCTATCGGTTTGGCTGTAACTCTATCGGTTTGGCTGTAACTAACTCTATCGGTTTGGCTGCAACTCTATCGGTTTGGCTGTAACTCTATCGGTTTGGCTGCAACTCTATCGGTTTGGCTAAACTCTATCGGTTTGGCTGCAACTCTATCGGTTTGGCTGCAACTCTATCGGTTTGGCTGTAACTCTATCGGTCTCTCTCTCTCTTTCTCTCTCTGTCTCTGTCTCTGTCTCTGTCTCTCTGTCTCTCTCTCTATGTCTCTGTCTGTCTGTTATATTTATGTAGGTAGGCCAGTTGCGCTCATGTCATATTCAATTCGCGACTGGGGATATTAAGTAAACAGAAAATAAGAAACGATGACATAAGACAATCATTAGCAGGGACGTAACTAGCGTTGGGCTTGGGCTTAAGCCCCCAAACGAAGCTGAAGCCCCTCAAAAATGAGTGCAGCCCCGGCTCCACTACAGGCTCGGGCTATGTTCAAGGCTTGAAGCCCCCACCCCCACCCCAAACAAAAAATTCTAGTTATGTTACTGATCATTAGGGTATCAAAACAACTGTGCTAGAAGACTTCGAAGGTTTGGAGAGAGTATGCCATGCAGCAAACAGAATTCCACACAATGCACTACATGCAATATTCGAAGGAAAAAGAAACAAAGGCAGACCTAGACTACGCTGGATAGATAAAAGTATAAATGAGGACATACAATCATAATTATGGACTAACACTGAGGGGAGCAATGGACTTGACAAATGACAAAAAACAATGGAGATAATTTATTTGTACCCATCGCCGCCAAATGGCTGGCATCAGGAACTGATGATGATGATGATGATGATGATGATGATGATGATGATGATGATGATATGTTTAAATAAGCTCGACATATTTGTAGAACTAAGTAACTTAAAATATGAGCTCACGTAACCCTCCTTTGCAGATGTCTTCTAAGCTTTACGCCGTCGCGGCGATAATATCGCCTACTCGCGATAATTGTAGACGTAGTTTTGAAATGGCGTGCCTGAGTCTAATCGGTGGCAATCGTGAGCCAGATGGCAATGCAACAATGGCCATTTGTCTGTCTCTGTCTCCGTCTGTCTGCTTTCCCCTTCTGTCTCAACGCTGTATACATACAGGACGTGGAGTGCTGACTGCACTTCAGTCCAAACAGCAGCATTCAGGATGAGGAAGAGAATATATAGAAGAAATTCAAGAAAAGAATATATATAATATATATATAATTATACATATGTATAAAGATAGATACATAGAGAGGGAAAGAGATAGAGATAGAGATAGATAGATAGATAGATAGATAGATAGATAGATAGATAGATAGATAGATAGATAGATAGATAGATAGATAGATAGATAGATAGATAGATAGAGAGAGAGAGAGAGAGAGAGAGAGAGAGAGAGAGAGAGAGAGAGACACACACACACACACACACACACACACACACACACACAAGAATCAATCGGGGTGAGATCGTTGGTTCTATAGTTCGGTGCCAATCCATGCGTTCATTGATTGAACTCTCATCGGTGGCGACTGCTGCAGCGAAGGCGGAGAAGGCCGAGGACGACGAGGAGAAAGGATTAGGGCTAGTAAGTTATGAGGTATTAAGGACGGACCTGATATCGCGACGTTGAATGACTAAGTTATTCAAACAACTGACCAACACAATGCACTCGCTCTCAGTGGCGTAGCCAGACCTCTTTTCAAGAGGAGGCACAAGAGGAGGCAAAATGTACCCATGGAGCAAACAAGAGGAGGCAAAATTTATCCATGGAGCAATAGACGAAAATCGTAGACTTTTTTTTCCTGACGACCTTTTTTTTAGGGGTAGTATAATTCACAGCAATTACTTTTTAAGCATGTCTGAAACTAACAGTTGCTTTTTCAGCATGTCTGAAACTAACAGTTGCAAAGCTTCTGCCGCCATTATTTTAAGTATAGAGAACATCAGTAGCCTATGTGAACGTAAAAATTTTACGAGCATGAAATTGTGAGAAGTTCACATAAGTTATGAGTTCAACTTGTCTTTCCATAATCAGGGGCTTCTATCCCTATACACGGTGGGCTCAAGTTGAGCCCAGTGAAAAACAGGGGGGAGTGTTTCTTTTACAAGTTACAGATCTCTTCACTCACAGTAGGGGGGAAGGAGAGGGATTGAGCCCGGTTGTTTAGGGGGGATAGAAGCCCCTTACAAAGTTACCATAATTATACTATTTACTAATCCTAACGGTATAACGGTTAAACCCTAGTTTACGTTGCTAAATTATTTTACATTGTTGCTTTAAAATGGAAGCTGCAGGGATTGATGAGAATGATTTCTTGCCTAAATGGAAGTTTGATTAAATAGAAGCTGGATGATGGAAATAATTGTTTCCGTAAGTATATAAAGTTGGATTGATGAAACTAGGTCTTTTCTTCAAGAGAAGCTTCGTTACTAATTATAACTAATAACCATAGGCGTTATTACTAATAACCTGTCGTTACCTGTGTATTTCTTCGCTGGCTTTTGGCTGGCAAAAGATAGCACAATCTGTCGAAGTTTCTTATTTGGCGGCCCCGCAGACATAATAATGACTATTGACGAATTGACGAATGAGTCGGAATGACGATAATACACAATAATTCGATTAGTACAATTTACTTGAAAAATACTGAAGTTAGGCGTTTGTTACCGGAAACGAAAACTGTGTCTGTGTGTCAGGAAATAGTATACGCCGTACGGTACAACATTCGCTTGAACAGTGCAGTAAGTAAGTAAATTGCATGCAGATTTGTATGGCGATGGAGTTCGGGCAAGAGGAGGCAAATACGGGAAAATCCAAGAGGAGGCAACTGCCTCCTCCTGCCTTCATGTGGCTACGCCTATGCTCGCTCTGTGTTTAATGGAAGATCAGATAAAATTAGATCGAATTAGATTAGATTAGAGTGGTTCGATGGACGCCGCTTAGGTATCGATTGGCCTTCATCGAACAATAATATTATGTGCAATTGTCTCAACTGTTTTACATATATATATATATATATGTTATATATGTATATATATATAATGTGTGTGTAGGTGTGTCCGGGTGTAGGTGTGTTGTGGTGTCTACCGCTTTGGCGCTCGTATAATATATTAAGCTTAGTAATAAATAGCAAAAACAATATTCGCTAGGCGTCACAACGTTAGATGTCCCGCGATACTCAGTACAATCTAGAACCCGATATCTCTTCGCGGGACTTTTGAGTGCTTGTAAACGTATGCAATATAAATAAATGTAAATGTACGTGTTTTTTATAGCGAATGTATGTCCTCGACCCTGCTCATTTTTCAATGAATCGATCGCATGAGATCCTTCACAACCGCTGTCCGTATGAATGGGATTCAGAATGGGTTACACGCTGTTTAAGATCCCAATGTGCATACCGTGCTATAGCTCGAGAATTGAAGATCTCCAAATAAGCCACCATATGTAAGGATTATTGTAGGTCTATGCTAAAAGAAAACGCTTCTGGAGAGAACGCCAGCATATGTACATATAAATTCGTGTAGGCCTATATAATTTAATATAAATTTTAAGCGCTCGTGAATAAGCAGGAGCCCTGTGTTTACAATTACGATTATTACGTCTACAACGGTCAACGAGTACACCAGTTACTGTTGAAATTGTTCTTTCAGGACAGTAATCACTTATCCGCGCAACTACTGGATGCGATCCTTATGTGCATGGCTTCGAAACGTTGCACCTGGCTTCGTTGTAGATTATAGCCTACACACCTATGGCGCAGTTAGAGGTAGGGTTAATAGTTATAATAATACCTGTATAGCATAGGCGCCGACTCCATGAGGGCAACAGGGACTTTCGCCCCAGTAGGCCTACTCACAAAGGTTCTGGGGCGAGAGTACGGTATATAGTTTCGCACCAGTATACTTTTGGGCCATTCAAAATATCAAAAATTTTAAATGCTTAAATGAAACTTACTTATTTGTCAGTGAAAGTAAAAGCAGTTAGTTAGTACTAGTGAGTTGTTACAGAAAACTGAACTATTTCTCGTAAGTAATACTCGTGGTTGTTGTGTGCTTGTCTTTATGATTGAGCAAAGAGGAAGAAGCACTGTTGCATAGTATTACATTTAGTCTCCTGCCAGTTGAAAGGTCTTGAGGAAAGAGGGACTCGGGGAGAGGGAAGACAGGGCAGGATTATAAACGGGGTCAGAGGAATGAAATTCTTGCCCCAGTACCGTTTACTAAAAGTCGGCGCCTCTGCTGTATAGGCCTCACACCGTTGGATCGCCTACCTTTGCAGAAGATCGCCTTGACTGGAGGAATAGATATACTGTAGGCAGCGATGTACACATCTCCAAGTTCAGACTCTGAACTGATGAAGTTGAACGCAGAGATGTACATCGCTGACTCAGTATCATCGGAGTCTGAGGGTCTGAAGCAAGAGCAGATGGAGAGGATCGTGAGGAGAAAAGGGAGGAATCGAGCTGCATGATGAGGAAATAGTTCTACATAAGTCAACAATCCGAAAGATGTCGCCAAACTTCTTGTTCTTCTATTGACCCCACAGTTGTGCAGAAATAATAATTATCATGATGACACAACAACAACAACAACCAACAACAACAACAACAGCAGCAACAATAACAACGACAACAACAACAGCAGCAGCAACAATAACAATAACAACGACAACAAAAGCAGCAGCAACAATAACAATAACAACGACAACAACAGCAGCAGCAACAATAACAATAACAACGACAACAACAGCAGCAGCAACAACAACAACATTATAATTCTACTACTATCACTACAACCACTACCAGGCTATGTTATTATGGTATATTATGTGCCAATTTGACACAATTTCCTGTCTAAAAGTACAGCAGGCTTTAGGTATATGCAACGTTAAAGTCTTCTCTACTTTTAGTTAGGTTTTGAACGCGACCTCTCTGGCACACCACTATATATATACATACACACATAATAATTATATAATAATAACTGACCTAGAAAAGTTCATGACTGTAATTTACTAATCTGATAACGCTACTGTAAGAATACCTAAGCACAATCATCAATATAAAGGGAACCAATCCGCTGCACGTCCATTAAATTTTGCAATAACTCTGATATGTGTATACTACGGTCTTGACGTAGGTTCATATCTGCACGTATTATTACGACGCATAACGCTATAGCCTTTTCCGAGCAAAAATCCTCATAAACTTAGTATTAGCTCCAAATTTCTAAAGCGCTATAGGCCCTACTCTAAAGCTAAGCGCAGGGCACCAGCTTATTCACGAGCGCTGACAAAAAGACAACGGTGTCTGGCACTGTCTGCCGTCTTCTGAATCTAACAATAGCTGGCACATTTCTCCTGTTACCATCACTTATATTCACGAACGACGCACGGCTTGCTCCATAAAATATAGACAGGCTGCATATGGGGCCAGTTCCAGGTCATGATCGAGTGCAAAAAGGTCGAACGTCTTGAATCACTCGTCTGATGGCTCGTTACCGAAACCTATGCAACCCAATGTAGGCTCAGTCTACATTGACATCGCTGCCTACATTTCATACACATCTAAGCAACTGATAGGCCTACTCAGCGCTCGTGAATAAGCTGGTGCCCTGCGCTTCGCATTGGTCACTGTTAAAGGACCTTGAGCAAGTCCTTCACGCACAGTTGCTCAGCGAAATCGATATTCTGTCGTATGGTCGTGTGTGCACTTCTGAACTTTGGAAGGAGGGCAGTATCGAGTAGGCCTATACAATTGTACAGCACAAGTATCGTGCAAAGCGGTCATTTGTCATCATATGCATGACTGAGCACCACAAAAGATTGCTACGATTCGCCTGAATAATTTTCGTTCGAAACATGCTCTGGTCGCAGACGAATGTCAGAATCGAATATTATTCTGGACATGCAACCGGAAGCCACCTACCGACCGACTGCATGAATTAAATTTCGATTCACCGGTTAAATCTAGCGGAAGAATCGCATTGGATGCAGCATTAAGTCTTTCATTCTTAACAGCGGCTTTCCCATATTTAGAACAATCGGATGAGGTTTGCCATAATTCACCTCTGCTACTATGTAACCATTTCAGTTTTTTATGACATTTCTATTTACCCTTTTTGTTTATATTTTAATATTTTCCCGGTTTTTGATGACCTTTCCGACTCAATAGGCCTAAGGGTAGAATCATAAACATTTTTGGGTAGGATTGAATTGAATACAACGTTATGAACCCGAAATACAAATACAATACTTGAGTTACCTTACCATTTTAAGATATAGCCCTGAGGTATGAAGTGTTAGCTACTTCATTTTCTTGGCCTCGGCATATGGCTCTCTCTCACCGTCTTATCTTCCCACCGACAGTGCGTTGTCAATGTTCTCATTTTGGCTGAGTTTGCTGAGGGGTGCACGTAGAACAGAAATCTCGAATCAAATTATTGCTGTCAGGTATTTGAACTCCAGACTTTTCGATTGACAGTCCAGCACGCTAACCACTACACTATAAGAATAAACGAAATTATTGATTGATTGATTGATTGATTGATTGATTGATTGATTGACTATCAAGAACCGGTAATCCTCCAATTTAGGTGCCCAGGTTATTTTGCATTGGTATCCATTGAAACAGCAGTTTAGCTTTTCATAAATTTACCATGAATTCTTTTCATCACCCCACTTCTATTTACGCAAAGAATTATTCTTATCAATCAAACGTTTAGTTTCACGAGAAACCATTTTTTTTATCAACCCAGCTTCCATTTAGCATTTAGGCAAACAATTATTTTCAGCAAGCCAGCTTCCCTTTAGAAGTGACCATATCAAATATACCAATGCAAAATAATTCGGGCACTGGAGGATTACCCAAGAACCCCCACCTCCCCCATGCGGCCATGCCACTATAAAGAGCATGTTAAACCGTCGTCAAAACCATCGCGTTTTATGTCGTCACTCTGCCCAGTGCGTTTTACCTGTTACAAACATCTAGCAGGCGGTACGACGTCAGATGTTGAAGGCGCCATGAAATATTCAGGTTCTTTGAAGCGGCGCGGCGCACTTGTAAGACAAAAGAAGCACGCTATGAAGTACGGCAGGCACCGTTTCTTGCCTCGTGTGTCTGTGCGAGTCTAGGTTACCTGGCACGAGAACAGATCGCAACGGCAGAAGGCAAGTCTGAACGCGCCCGTTTCGGATTATACATGTATCTAGAGGCGCATCGATTTACGACGTCACGGCGCGCAACGTCCATTGTGCTGTCGGTAAACTTCAAGTGTTCGCCGTTCCGGTGTATTGAATCTGTCGTCACGAATGAATGGCGATTCAAAAGAACGGCCGCATACGGCTCCCCAGTCATCATAAAAGCGTCATCATCATCATCATCATTGCCGCAACCAGCGAAGGGCTGCTTTGACTTTTATGCCCGGATCATGAAAAGATGGACAGCCGAAGTCTTATAAATTGCCGACCTAATCGTAAACTCCGTATTTCTAAAGAGCCGCTTGAACGCATAGCGCGGGGCATCATCTTATTCACGAGCGCTGGACCAATCGATTTTTAAGATTATGCCAGCAGGATAATACAGCTTAGGCCCTAGGTCTTCACTTGAATGAATACCTGCGCAATGCGCATGCCTGTTACATTTTGTGAACATGTTCATGTATTAATAAAGTCATGAGGACTGTTAAGTTTCATGTGGATCCATAGGTGTAATTTTTCGCGGGAGTGGGGTACGAGGGACTCCCGTGTCCCCATTTTTCGGGTGGAGGGTACCAACATCCGCGGGAATTTTTTTTAGGGGGACAAAAAAATTTAAGGGGCAAAGTTTTTAATTGTTGGCACGGGACTAACAGAGGTGCCGAAAGCAACCTATCACTTTTGGAAGCATCTGACATGATGTTGAGCCTGTTTTTAGTTTCTGGGATGCGTTTTCAGCTATATCTGAATATTTATTTTAAACACAAAGGGGCCGTCCATAAAGTACGTCACGCTATTTTTGACCATTTTTACCCCCTCCCCCCTGTCACAAACTGTCACAAAACTCGGACCCCCCTAAAGTACGTCACACTTTCGAACATAGAAATAATAATACTTCCGAAAGCAAGTTTCTAAAGGCTAATACATAAAGAAGGCTTCGCAACAGCATTATTACTGGCGCTCCTAGCGAGAGGAATCGTGAAAACACATTCAGGAGATATGCATTTCATGCTATTTTGACATAAAACTAATTAAAATGTTTCAGAAAATTTTTGAAAATTATTTTTAAAGCTATGAAATTCTACTAAATAAAATAAAAAATAAATTATAAATAAAATAAAAATAAATAAATGTGTGACGTCACACATGGCCTGACCCCCCTCCCCCTGTCACAAACTGTCACACTTTCTTAAACCCCTCCCCCCCTGGAGCGTGACGTACTTTATGGACGGCCCCAAAGCTCTTAAAAGTTTCATTGTTTTTATATATTTCTCAGGGTATCTTGACTAGTTTGAGTAAACAATAAGTGTGGAAAAAATTATTGCCGTTCACTGTTTAAAAAAACATAATTTTTTTAAATAGGGGGAAAGGCTTGTAATATGGGCCACTGTGTAATATGGGCCTAGACTCTATTTCCCACCTATCATGTCTGCGGAGAGCTCTTACAGTGGGAAACCATCCGTATACTGATTTCAACTTCCTGTTCTGGATGTGTGCCTTTACTAATAACTTCTGCCCGAAAAGCATCAATGTTTATGTTTTGATACATGTTGCTTATAAGACTTGTTGAACTTCAGCAAGTGTTATATAGTTTAGGATTTCATCTATGGTAGGCCTATGCCCTGATGCTTCAGAAGATAGAGAATTTCTTTATTATATAAAAACACAACTTTGTTGATCTATAATACATTCGTCGATCACGCTATAACAGATTTCCCCGAAGCACACCATTTTTGTAATATGGTCCTGTGATCGAATGTGTAATATGGGCCATATCTTTATGGAATGAGACAGTAGAAATAGGCCGTTATGGCTATTTTTTCCATGTAACCGATTCTCAGTGTTGTTTACATTAGGCATTAGGCCAAATTGTTTCTAAATGGTTATCCTAGTAAGTTTAATCTTAGGAAATCGTTTTTTACTGTTTTAATATTAGTCTGCGGCACGGAAACATTGCAATTCCATCTTTAAAATGGTGGCTCATATTACACACCTGGTCGTGTAATATGTGCCAATTTCCGTATTTTGAAAAAAATTGTTAAAAATTTATTTGCACAGATTAAGGAATCATTCCTTCATATTTGGCAACAACTCATGCCAAGTAATGCATGGAATAAATAAACTACACGTTCAATTGCTTCTGTGTTATGAAATAGTAAAAGTTTCTTAGGGGGTCAATATTAGAAGCCCTTCCCCCTATGTGCAAAATCCAGGGGCAAATGCCTCCCCGTGTGTACCGAACCCCACTTTTCTAAACCCACTTTTCTTACCCCGAATAAATCATCAGTATATAATTGGCAAGGTCTAATTGCAATAATTGTGCCTCTCCAAGTATGCCCTGTGTCTTTGTCGATCACTGCCTACATATTCTGTCTTATCATTATCTTCTGAATAACTAAACGTCAAACAATGGCGTTAAGCAATTATTGCGAGAGAAGGACTTGCTAAATGTCCCTACACACTACACAGCAGTGTGATTCTCCTTACAGATTTATTTTAGTTATAGTTACAGTTATAGTTAATGGTTTTTTATTTTAGTTAAAGTTATAGTTATAGTTAGTAATATTTTTTAGTTATAGTTATAGTTAATGAATTTTTATTTTAGTTAATTTTAGTTACTACTTAGTTACAATAATTAAGGCTATAAGCAAAATTGTGCGTATTAACACGCTGTTTCACAATTTGCTCAGAGCTTTGAAAGCCTTTGAAGCATGGGTGCATTCAGCTTCATGAATACACGAGTTTCCAAAGTAACTGACAAATTGCATAATAAAAATATCACATTTTTTCTCTCATTTATGTCGAATCGTCCATATTGCACTTCCTATTTTTATTTTTTGCATTAACGAAAATAAAGATGAATTTTCGTTAGTGTTAGTTTCGTTATAGTTATAGTTAATGATATTTTTTAGTTATAGTTATAGTTATCGTTAACGAAATCAGTTTATTTTCGTTAACGAACATTTTCGTTATCGTTATCGTTAACGAGAATCACACTGCTACACATGCAGTAACCGTATCATGCTTGAATCCGTATTCTGCATAACAAGCCTTGTGCTCTAACCAATCGGGTGCCGTGCCCCTAAAAGATCATGAAATATCTTTCTGTTGAGGAAACTGGATCCACCATGGGCGTATTTAGGGGGTGGTTTTACGGGTTCAACCCCCCAAATAAGTTTCCAAAATTTTTTATATGCTTTTACATGCAAAATACAAAAAACTGAACTTTTGCGACCATTTCCAATGGAAACCCCCCAGAAATCTTAAAACCCCCTCCGAAATTTTGTTGGCTACGCCCATGGAATCCATAACCTGCGTCTGACAGTCCAACACGCTAACCAAGTGTCTCTTGCGATCACTTGGAAGCTGGATGGCCTCCCTCTATGGGTGGCATTCGAGGGTTACTCCATCCCTGTCCAGTCTCAGCCGGCCAGTCTCGAACTTTCGTTGCCTTTCCCTTTCTCTCACACAATTATTATATCGGCGATGGTCTATGAAGCCACGGATGGTGAGCACGACACCTAGCGAATAAATGAGGACTTAACGTCCCTAAACTACCAACATTACGGTCTATGAAACTTTACGATTCCATACGTATATGTAGGCCTAATATGGAATAATAATAATAATAATAATAATAATAATAATAATAATAATAACAATAATAATAATACGTAGTAGTAATAATAATAATAATAATACATGGAATAATAATACATGTAATGATAATAATGTTGCAAACGTAATGTAATAATGCTACAAAGGTTATAGGCTATTAGTCATATGATTTTACATATATAACGTTATATTAATAAAATGACACTACATATACGAAGATTAAGAATATGTTTGTAATATGACACGAGGTCATATTAGCATAGGTTTTATTGAATGGCACAGACAACAGTATGTACAGATTTAAGTTTATTTTAAAATGTAAATGTTAATAAAACAACAAACAGAAAAGAGCATGTATACGTCTACGATATAACTGCTGCTGTGACATAAAATAACTTAACGCATCTGAAAAACGACCACAGGCCTAACTAACACTAAGACTATCTAATAAAGAACTGTTGCAAGAATCGATTGAACCAGATAAAACCCAAAAAACTGTCTGAAATTAGTTTGCCAAAAAGTGAAAGAAAATGGAGGTACATAAATGAACGATGCTAACAGCTGTGCTGAAGAGGCTGAATACATGGAAGTGGTTCAGGAAATGAGGATCAAATCCCTTCATCCAAAAGCCACCCACCCACCCATCAATACATCCATCCATCCATCAATCAATCTATCCAGCAATCCAGCAATCCATCAAGTCATCCATTCACACATCATCAATCCATCCATCCATCAATCAATCCATCCATCTATGCATCAACCAAACATAAATTCATCCATCAATCCATTCATCCATCAATCCATTCATCCATCAATTCATCCATCCACACATCATCAATCCATCCATCCATCCATCCTACCTTCCATCTATCCTAATCCATCCATCCATCGAACATCAGTTCATCCATCCATCCATCCATCCATCCATCCATCCATCCATCCATCCATCCATCCATCCATCCATACAATAATCCATCCATTCGTCCATCCATCCGTCCATCCATCCATCCATCAATGCATCCCTTCATAATTCATTCCTTCACCTAAACTATGTAGCACCTCTATTCAGAAGAACTCCAAGTACAGCCTCACCAGAAGTCAACAACCTTACAACAATCAGTCATGAGATAAACAATAGATCAACCTTTAAAACTGGTCCTAGATACAACACATGCATAGCACAGATTCATCAATGTAAGGCAACTGCAAATCAAGCGAAATGCAAAGTGCAGATAGGTGCTGTAATGCAATCAGAGGTGTGCATAATTTTTTGTATATCAGTCAAAGTGCTTTCAGAGCCACAGCACAATTCAACCAGGTAAATGAAAGAGTCTCCTAAAGACAATGCCATTTTACTTTAAAAATAGCTAACAGCTAACAATGTACCGGTAAATATGACACACGCAAGAATTAACAAGTTTTGCAGTTTTCGAGATAGAAGGACAATGCCATTCGGGACATTAAAAGATCTGATCTAAAACTCAATGACTGCAAACAGAAACCGGAAAGCAGTTAATTGCTCGATACACGATTAAAACAAAAAATCAACACCGTCAAAACCAAATCTGTCTGTTAATATGCAGGTATTAGCAAAGTCGATAGTTGCTCTCGAGGTTTTCTGATGCAGGTATTTCAAGTATTTTCAAATTCGATTCCAGCACTCCAGGTTTTACAATCATTTTGTTGCCGATGTCAAAGATGGCAGAGCATCAAACACAACAAATTAATAATACAATAGAAACACAGGAGTGGTGAACAAAGGGTGCCTACATCAAATCTACACACTGGCTCTTGCTCTGTAGACTTGAAGGCACAAAAACTTTGTTATTCTACACGAAGTTACTCCATAGTCTTACGAATGCTAGTACATGATAGCACCTAAGCTACATAGAACCATCTCCAGAATTTAAATTCTGACTACTATTTAGCTAATTCGTGTTAGAATTGAAGCACAAAATTTAAAAAACTCTATTTTTTATTGTACAGCTATTAGACTATAAACAATGTGAAGGACTGGAAAAAAGTTTAACAAAGCTCCTCAACAGACCAATTCCCAACAATGGCAGACCAACAGCAATACAACCATTGTTTACAGTTTACATAACCGGACAACGCATTTTCAATGAGTTCCCAAAATGAAGTCCAAGACTCAAACTCCAGTAACAGAAGCACAAGGCAAACGCATTAGCAGTATGCCACTGTGCACTGGTTATTCTTATCAGATTGTTTAAATAAATAATTTATTTACGAGTCACTTTCTCTCACAAACTAAGAACATAAACAAAGCAGTAAGTAAGCCCTAACAAATTAGGTGAATGATATATTAAGACAGTAAGCTACTAACAGTGCAGTTACACACTAACTATCGTCAATCGACTGTGAAAATCAGTCTTTCCTTTGAACAACCTTTGTTAATACACTACTACTTCCTTACAATATAAACATATAATACACATTCTCAAATCTAGTGGCTGTGTTAATAATTCCAACTTAATTCAAACTAACTACAATAATAATTATTATATTGCATTCACTATCTGAGGAAACGGTGAGTTAAGGACTTTGCACAACTTCTCTACACAGTAACCGTCTCAAGAGGTTCAAAACTCTGCGTTACAAGCTCAGCGTTCTAACTGAATGGCTACCTTGCATCATGCAATGTGAACCTGTTAAGGTGCTGACTTTGACATGGTCCCAAACGTGGCGCATGAAGAGGTTCCAGCATATATTCTAATATACTTTCACATAACTACATCGTTTAGATCTGTACTACCACCACATACAGTCTCTCTAAATAACAAATACATGTTTAACAAAATAACATAAATATTAAGAGTTAAGCAACCATTAACAAATGCTACAACATTCACTGTGTTTAGACTAACAAGACCTATTACCTCAAAGTACCATAACTTTCTCTAAGTTAATATGGAAGTAAGTAAGTAGCCTTTATTTGCACCTGACCATTCGAGAGGTACTGAAACATGCCAATTGAAGTGTTTTCATATGTAAGATACACACATGTCCATAGGCAAGGTGGGAACCTGGCAGTCAGAGGCCACAGCAATTTTTTTGCACATAATTCTGTTATTTGGCAATTATGGCAATGACAAAAATTGAACCCAGGCAATTAGCCTTTCATTTCTAGTGTCTCTGTCTAAACTTTGACTTCAGAATAACTACATTCATAAAACCCTAACACGTTACAATAACCCGTAGAAAGTATGTAAGAGTGCAGTATTCCTAAAAACAGTCAAAAAATTAGTTGATACAACCTACAGTGGCCAAGACAGTAACATACATATTATTCAACCATTTGAGTAAACAATGTCTGTATTTCTGCAGATTTAGGAGTTAACTTTCATTGACGACCAAAATAATCTACGCACAATTCAGGGAGTACATATGTACTCACATAGTGACATAAGTGCTGGTAAGTGCATAGGAAAATTTAAACTTCAGCTGCTTGGAACATAAGAAAATTTCCTCCATAGAATTTCTTTCCCATCCCCATTCTGAATATAATGCCTGTAGAAAAACATGCTCTAGTTTTACCAAAAGGTGGGTGACATGAGTGAAGTGAGTTGAGGCAAAGTTATGTGAGGTAAGGTAAGATATGGGTAAAGTAACTTAGACAACTCGAAATAAGGTGCTGGAGGAAACTGAAGTAAGTCCAACATGAGTAATCCAATGGACATGTATCCTTACTTGTTTCATGGTTTCAAAACAAACTGTCAAACTCAAATGATGCACCACAAAAAGAAGCCCAGAGCGCTTAAAGGCCAATGTATTAGTATTCAGTAACCATGTACCCCAAAAAAAGCACAAGAAATTTTGATTTTCAGAAGCAGCAGAAAACCTTTCTCTTGTGTTTCCGACGTTTCCACTGCTTTTGAAATCTTTGTTTTCATAAATACACCAGAGATGGGCATGATTAGTTAAATTGCTAATCAATTAAAATCTAATCAAGTAGTTAACCATCTCTGAAATACACCATGATGCAGCTGTTTCATCAGCGCCAATTTAGTGATAATCGTCACTAAAAAAGGCAGGCTGAATGAAAAACATGAAGCAATCACAAGTGGTCTACTCAGACTGCAATATGGTTTGATGCATAGATAGATCATACGTGCAGAGCATCTAGGAAGATCAACCATAGAGTTTATCAAAACACGGATGACAGTACGGCTTATCGTTTTGCTCTTTGAAGGTGCCTTTGTTTAGCTGTTGGAGACAGAAGACACAGACAAAGTGTTCCGGGTGGAACTTGCGATACATGGCTGCAATACAACGACCCATGATCGGTTGCTGGCAAGCGGCGCAGAGCGACCCGCGCCGGGCATGAAAGTGTTGCTCACAATATGGCAGGCCGTTGTGGTCAAAGAAACTTCCAGAATCAAATGTTGCCTGGCACTCCTACAAAGTACAGATTCAACAATTGTTCATCCTCACATATGAAGCACTTCTGAGAAGCCTTTCAACATGTCATGCTTATGTCTTGATATACGTATAAATACATAATTTAATCTTGTCTAATGACTTCTATGGCACCCTAATCATAATTCACATCGCATCAATGGTTACTTCAAATCCAGAAGTACAGTTAATTCTATAAGGCCAGGGAAGCATACATATACAATTATACATACATACATGGATATACATACAAACATAGACTAAATACTCTAAAAAATGTATTACTTACAAAGTACATTTATTTGCATGCTAAGCACTTGGACACTGCATATATATCGTTATACACAGAAAAAACATATAATTGATAACTACACGTGGCTTGTTATTTTTTTACTGTTTTTACTTATGTTACTTTTTTGTCACAAATTTAGGGAACCATAAAAAATATCAATGCACATCATGAAAAAATTCACAATACTGTTTAAGATGTTGGTAACATGCGCAATGTGTTACTCACTCGACAGACGAAGCATTCTGGATGCCACTGGCGATGAAGAGCAGTGACGTAGTTGCTTAGGATTGGCTTTGCACAAGCACCACACTTTGGAGCAAACATTCGGAAATAATCATCCCTTTTGCACAGTAAAAAACAACTTCATCAGCTTAAACGTCACCAAAAATATCATTATAGAATACAGAAAGTTGCAACAGAAATCTAATGAAACAGACAACACAGAAATATAGCAGGAATCATACAACCAACACCAAAACACCACTCTAACAGCCACAGTTGCATTCACTTCCTTAAAACGATGCTAGCAACAAGGTGATTACCTAATCCATTCTAACTATGCAGAGCCAACATCATAATGCACTAGGAATCACTCAACAGTTGCTTTAATAATAATAATAATAATAATAATAATAATAATAATAATAATAATAATAATAATAACAATATTCGTTTATTAATTCAAACTGACAACTATGTAGAAAGATTACATTCCAATGCCAGTTAAAGTTAGAAATCATAGCTTTACTGTGCAATTAACTCTGTAAAGCTAAAACTTTCACAAAAACTATTTTGTTTCTCTACTTAAAATGAGTTTATTGATCTCTAGCCCCATATAGTCTTCAATCTGTCTTTATCCCATTTTGTAAGCGCTTATGAAAGCATTATCTTGTTATCCGTCATACTAAGCGTTTTGTGTTCCTATTATTGGTGGCCGGCGTGATAAGTCCTGTGTGACTTCAAGGTAGCCTGCCACTAAATTTGTAAATTTGTGCAGTTAAAAGTTCATTTACTGTAACGAGTGTGGCAAATAAATACTACTTACTTATTTACAACACCCAAGACATCAGCACAACCTGAAGATTGGAGAATATTCACCTGCAGAAAGGCAGACCGTTATGTTCATGAAAGCCTTCTTCACCAAATGGACGCTGGCACTGGGCACAGAAGAAGTGCTCTGGATGCCACGTCTTGTTAAGAGCCGTAATGCATTTCTAAACAGAACAATAAATAAATAATGATTATTATAGAACACGAAATCAGAATCATCTCTCAGTTTGAAATGAACGAAGAAACAATATGATTATGTTACAAACATAATTATGTTACAAAACTAACATAATACAATGATGTAAAAAATTACAAGATGCAGCTAACATATCAAAGTAATAAGCTGTGGTGGCGTTGACCACATTAAATATTACTCCCAGTGGTTGAATGATACAGTGAAGGATGCAAAACATCAGCCAGAGTTTAAGTCCAACTTCAATCATATAATAAACATTGCCAATTCATTGTCCACCACTGCCACCACTAGAAACCTGTAGTCTGCCTTTCAGTTTAAACAACTCTCAATCCAGGACTGACACTAAACAAGTAATTATTGAAATCCTAAGTCCAATAATTCTAAGTCCAAGGCCAGAGTTGAAGAATTTTGAAGAAAACACATTAAAGTTGATGCTTCAGTCATCATCATCATCATCATCATCAGTTCCCGACAACAGCCATTTGACGGCGATGGGTACGAATAAATTATCTCCATTGTCCTCGGTCATTTGTCAAGTCCATTGCTCCCCTTAGTGTCAGTCCAAGTGATGTTATAACTAAGAATACACACCTCGAAAAGCCTCAAAGTCTAATGGGCTGTAAGGGATCACATAAATTCACGGAATGACTGGACGAATGAATGCATGAATAAATGACCGAATGGATACATGACTCAATGTATAAATTACCGAACGGATAAATGACTAAATTAATAAATGACTTAATTAATAAATGACCAAATAAATGACTGACTGAATAAATGACTGACTGAATAAATGACTGACTGAATAAATACTGACTGACTGAATAAATAAATAAATGAATGAATGAATGAATGAATGAATGAACCTCAAGGATTGTTCCACTGCAGAGCGAACATTTTGGTGAGAAGAGGATCTGATAGTCATTCTCACAATACGGTTGACCATCGCGTTCAAAGAAGATGTTGGTGCCAAGTTCCTGCCTGCAGTGGACGCAGACAAAATGCTCCGGGTGCCAGATCTTACCAAGTGCCATCAGAACCTAAACAACAATAACAACATCAGCTATCAGCTGAGGATAAGCTCTACATCAGATGCCATCTTTCTGTAAAGGACAAAAAAATCATATCAACAACAAAAGCAGCAAAACTCAGGGTTGCCATAAGGTCAGTCAAACAAAAATCCATGACCTTTTTCCATGTCTTTTAAGACTATTCAAGACGAAAAAGGACCTACTTTCTAATTGTTTTACCGATGTAATATTTATCAAAATTGAAAAATATGAATAGAAATAATATGTCTATTAATGATTTTTCCATGACTTGCCATAACTTTCCATGACCTAACTTTGTCAAATTCCATGACTTTCCAGGAATTTTGGAAACAACTGTTTTTGCAGGTTTCCAGGCCTTAAATTTTTCAAAGTCTAATTCCATGACTTTCCAGGTTTTCTAGGATCCGTGGCAACCATGAAAACTCAGAGAACAGATACCTATAAGCATCAACCAAAGCTCACCTGGCCCACAATCGATTTGTTACATGCCGCACAGTCACCCTTTGGTATCGTCAGAATTCCTTGTTGGCTGAGGTCATTGCCCAGTTTGCCCAGTATCATCTCCAGCTGTCCCTCTCCGGCCAGTTGACCGGTTCCATTCTGCGGAAGAACGCCGTGCATTCCCTGAGTAACAACCATCTTGGAAGTGCCCTGGTTCTGTGTAAAGACAGTGGCAGGCACCGGATGACCAACGGCGGAGGGACTCGGCTGAATGACCAGCTCGTGAGGACCTGGTGAAACGCCACCTGGACTGGCGCTCTCGTAAACACCCTGCCCTGCCTGTGACGATGAGAGATATCCACCAGCTCCAGTGTGGCCTTGAGAGTTTCCTCCATGTCCATCGATGCTCTCACTGAAGGATACTGTCATCTGTCCACTGGATGAAGAACTGCCTGCCTGTCCTGCTTTGGTCGGCTGGGCATAGTGCGGCTCTCCTGCATTAGCAGGATCTGTTTTGACCTGAGAGGCAACAAAAACCACTTGTGTCACTCTTTAGAAATCATTTAGAACTGTTGAATTCTCGGAAATATCCAGAAATCCTCATCTGAAGCAATTTAGATAGACACAATACTTAAATATATAGAATAGAATAGAATTTTCATTTATTCATTAACACATTGTCAGAACGCAATGTGATTACTTAAAATATGGCCAAGTATAGGCATTGGGTTTATTGTTTATATGTTTGGTAAAGACATAGGCCTACATGTAATTAGCTTTTAATTGATCGTTTAAATTTAAATGGTTTATGGTTTAATAGATGCCCTTATAAAGCTGCCTGGGAATAAAGTTTTTGGTATGAAAATAATAACCACATAAATAAATAAAGTACAACTCTAAAGTGAAAAGAAATCTTGCAAAAGAAAGAAAAAGTTAGAAGTCCCTACAGAGGCAGGGGTAAAAGTGACAGAGACATAGAGAATTATCAGGCAGTTACGATGTGGAAAAATTAAGGAAAAATACAAGACACGAAAATCAAAATGACATAAAATGACAAAAATGACCAACAACCATAAAATGACACAAAAACAGACAAAAAAGAGACATATCTCAAGTAACTTCCCATTTACACAGTAAATTTAAAGACAAATAAACTCATGCATAAAGATTCCCTGTTAACCATTAAACCAAAGAATATCTAAACTTGGGCATATGACTAAAAGAAAATTGGGAAGTCTGCTTACATCAAAGCCTGATAGTGAATTCATCAGTTCTTCAAGGTCTTTTGAGGCAGAACCAGCCCCGCCCTGTGCTCCACTGGTTCCCTGCTGTGTCACAGTCTGCCTTATGAACTGCTGCTGTTGCTGCAAAGGCTGGCTCCCGATTTGCTGTTGTGAAATCGCCTGATTTGAGAACTGCTGTTGCATTGGCTGGTTCACCACCTGTTGTTGCATAGTCTGGTTCACAAACTGCTGTTGTTGCGCTGGTTGGACAACAATCTCCGGTTGCAACGGTTGCGTCTGCTGATGAAATGGTGAATGATTCACAGATCGCTCTTCAATGTAGCGCTGTATGGTAGTTTGACTGAACTGGCCTGGACCCAGAGGTTCATACAGGCCGTGACCTTGAACCATCGGCTGACCTGGTGACGACTGTTGGATCACTTGACCAGCTGAACCGGGTGAAAACTGCTGCTGCAACTGTTGCTGTTGCAACTGTTGCTGTTGCAACTGCTGTTGTTGCAATTGCCGTTGTTGCAATTGCTGTTGTTGCAACTGTTGCTGTTGTTGCAGTTGCTGTTGTTGCAGCTGTTGCAACTGCTGTTGTTCCACTGACAACGGCTGCAGTTGCTGAATGTATACATCCTGTTGTTTCTGCATCTGGAATGTGGGGCTTGGGCTGCCCCTCTTGAACTGGTTCCCCGGTTGATCCGGATGAAGCTGTTGTATCAGAGGCTGTTGAACATTCGTTGTTACAACAGTCTGCTGCACATCATAGTACTGGTTCTGCACTGGATCGGACACAAGACCCTGGTTGAGTTGCCCAACTGAACCCATGGACGCTGGTCTCTCTTGCGCTGCTATATTACGACAGGAATCCACATCATCATAGTTACCGTACGCCTGGCTCTGTTGAGCAGACCTACCGAGAAAGTAAACACAGAAAATTTAAAAAAAGAATAAAACTGTTAACACATAAAAATCTATAAAACACTGAAACAAAATAAACATAAACTAACAGCGCTTTCAAGAGGTTCTTACAAGATGCTACAGAATAGGGCTTTCTTGATCGTGGGTCCCTCTGTTTGGAATAGCCTCCCCTCTGACAGGTCTGCGTTCTCTCCCGCGGGACCTGTCTAGCTCTTTTTATTAACTACTCAAGACTTTCCTCTTTGGCCAGGCCTGGGTTGGAAGCGCCTCTGAATAGTTATCTTGAAGGGGCGCTATATACATTCCATAAACAGATAGATAGAATTGTAACTGCAAAGTTTAACACAGTCTGCCATGTAAATCTAAAATCATTTAGAGCATTGCAGTCCTTTACAAGCGCTGCTCCATTACCAGTTTCAGGCCCAGAAATCTCAACCAGCATATTTATGTGTTCAAAGTTAATTGGAGGTCATGCGCTAAGCCTGCATGGAGTGGCAAAGCCAGTCAGCAGTTTCATCATTTCAAGGCTATTAGGCTAATCAACACCGACATGGTGACTGCTTGCCTTGAAATGCAGCTTGATTAGGGTCGGGGTTTCCCCAAGAGGGTCATAGTTTAAGGAACACAGCAAGTTCTTCAAAATGCCTAGCATTATCTGTCTATCGTAATCCTATATATTTATTCTGGCTCCATAAAATGCCATTCATGCCATTATATAAAGCCAAATTCGCAATTAAGTAAGTAAGTAAGTATATATAAATAAGTAAGTATATCCTTTATTGTACCAATCGCTAACCGCACTTTGGTTTACATACTTCTATTTGTGATACAAGTGAGTCTAACTCGTCACAAATGTCTAATAGGCCATACTATCTACCGTGTTTCAATCAAGAGTAGGTCATCTTTATAATAAATGTGTTACGAGTTAGACAGTTTGCATTAGGCATTCTGTTGTGGGCTCGTGGACATAAAGAATATAAAGCTGGTTTTATGGCAAAATGTGGTGCTATACATTTTGTGATGAAAAGCCACACATGCCATTGTATTGTAGAGCTATATAAAGCCCTTCAAGAAAATCAAAGCGAGAGGTTTGAGAAGCACCTAAAGTTATGACTTGCAGTTTTGGACTGACACAAAATTCTAGGATTAGACTTGGCCCTAAAAACTCTGGTAATGTAAAATGAACCCACTTACGGCACAATCAGCTTCGGAATTTCCATTTCTCGTGGTTGAGAGCCGCTCCGCTGTGCACTTAATGACCTCAAGGTGCCACCCGGCTGAGGGCTGACGCTATGATTTCCAAGCGCATCTGAAATACAAGAGCAACATAATAATAATAATAATAATAACAATAATAATAATAATAATAATAATAATAATAATAATTATTATTATTATTCTTTAACCCCTTAGCTGCCGTATTGACGAGCGGTGCTCGTCATGAATGATCTGTATGCTGTGTGCCCTTATGACGAGCGCCGCTCGTCATACATATAGTCACCTCTATGCTTAGTATGGCACTGTAGGCACTCCATATTATTCAAAGCCTAGGCACATGAAAGTCAGTAGAGTATATTCTGCAATGTTTGGACTACTATTGGGCTACTTTTGTGCTCTATTTGTAAAGCTGATGTCAGTGCTAGAAGTGCTAAATGTTTTGTGCGTTTTTAGGTGTACATGTAGTTGTTTTATCACAGATGTTTTGCAGTAAAGGCAAGAGAGGTGATAGCTGTTTCTACTGCATCAAAACCTGCTCTTTGCACCGATGATTGCTTTGCTGCGTATCATACTAATATAAAGTACTGGAAATATCATCTGGGTGAAATAGTGATCCAGTCAGCAGCAGTTGCTCTGAACATTCAGTTCCAAGTACCCATACCTTTCTAGCATACTAGGTATTCAGTATCTATTGAAAATAAATTAGCAAGAACAGCAATGCTCATATAAACATGATAGTTTTATTCATATTATTACGAATTATAGTAATTGCAACAGTGAATGTTGCACAGAAACTACTATGACAACAATAACAAAACTTTTGCATCTCCATGTTAGCTGTCGGCACACGGGGCTTTGCTAGCACCATAACCGCTCGGCAGCTAAAGGGTTAATAAAATGCCTGACAAACACACTGTGCTGTACATGTACATGTTATGATGATCAAACAATTCACAAGAACACAAATTACACAATACATAAATAAAAAGAGTTGCAGCTATGCTATGCTCAGATCTTCAATGGGCTAAAATGTTTTCAAGGGCAACCATCCAAAGATAAAAATTATTCCATTAGTTTTTCTACTTAAAAATGTTGTTCATAAAGACTTGCTTCTGCAACCAAAAGCTGCTTACTTTGGAGTAATGCAGCTCTTTGCAAATTGCTCAAGAAACTGATAGGATCTTCAAGGTAAAATTTTTGCAGCTCAGATAGTACTGTCTCAGAGGATAGACATAACAACTGCAGTCTTTCAGAAGAAGTTGGGATAATTGGCTATTGAGGAGTATTAAGTGCAGTGGTTTTCAGGCAGATTAAAGTATTCTGAACCACGTAAAACCCATTCAATGTTATGTTGTTATGTAATGTTGTAAAGTTATGTTATTTCTTTATGTTACTTTGTTATGTAACACGCTCTCGTGCAAGACTTGTCTTGTTAAAGGCGTTATAAATGTCTAATTGTATTGAATTGTATGTTATGGCATTATATAATGTTGTATTGCTATGCGGTTAAGTTATGCTGCTGTGATGTGCTGCTATGTTGTTAAACTTGTTAAGCTACGTTGTTTAGTATGTTATGTTAACCGTTAAGTTACGTTATTATATCATGCCATTGATCTTAATCACTACGCTGACTGCACGTCAACCACTGTGCCAATCAATCTTCCAATCAAGGTCAACCTCCACTGTAACCAGAATGCCATGGCAACAATGGCAAAAATGACATTCCAACCATACCCCTGAATTTCTTACGACTTCTCTAGAAAATTCGGAGGGTGATACAGTACGAACACTGGGTCACAGAACAGACCAGAGAGCACAGACAATGGTCAAAATGACCCACGAACCTTTCCTCCAAAGAAGGTGGCTTAAGTTCTGAAAGCATTCGCTACCTTTTATGGAAACAAATGGCTTGCATCAGGTTAGGCTATCACTTCCAGGGTAAACCTTATCAAAATAGGTCACATGCTGGCTGACGAGTTTGTTTGCAGGAAGACTTTAGAAACTATAATCGCAGTCTCAAATTCACACAGGCACTCAGACTCTTCACTCTTCACTGATAGTCATTACAAAATCCCACAGTCCTAAATTCAATAGATATACTAATAAATTTCGCTTGGTTTGGCTGCCCAGGGGAGATCTATAAGTTCCTCAATTCCATCCTCTCCCTCGCCATCTCATCTTCCCACCGACGGTGTAGTTTGCGTACTTATTATAGCTGAGTTGGCGCAGAAATCTTGAAACAAATTTCTATCATGTCAGGGATTTGAACCCCGACCTCTCAATTCACAGCCCAGCACACTAACCACTACACTATCAAGCAACAAGAACTGGGTGGAAAATTTCCAGAGCTCTGGGAACAGCAAAGGAGAACGCTAGAGAAACCAACATTGCCCTGGAGCTAGCACAGTATGAGAAAGGTATTGTCTAGTAAATAGTAATACCCAGAACAATTTTGTCATTCCTTGAATTCCATACAGCAATCCTTTAGCCTGATTCACCCCCCCCCAACCCCACAGTGGCACAGAGGTTGAATTGAGTACCACCCACGAACATAATCAAGCAATCTAGGGTGCATCAAATAACTCCAGCAGAGAAATCTAGGTCCAGGGCAGAGCATACAAAGGGAAATGCTTTTTATCAGGCTTCTGGCAGCTTCACCAGCAACCCAGTATGGGGGAGGCAAGAGGTCGTTGGGGGAGGCAGAGATGGCAGATAAGCCTACTCGCCACTTTCTCTTTCAGTGACACAACATGACACCAGAGGGAGAGCGACAGGTAGAGAGAGACATAAAGACATACAGAGAGACAGACCGGCAGAGACAGACCGGTAGAGGCAGGGACAGAGATACAGAGGGACACACACAGATACACACACAGACAAACAACCTAATGATTATTGCCATTATCAGTCTTCTTTCAAGTCAAGCCTACTGCTCTTGTCGGAAGTTTCATTCCAAGGCCTCAGGACAAAAACATTAAAATATGTTCTAATACCTCCTCCTCCTCTTCCTCCTCCTCTTCTTCCTCCTCTTCTTCTTCCTCCTCCTCCTCCAACTCTTTCTCCTAGTCATTTTCCTCTTTCTTCTCTTCCTCCACATTCTCCTTCCTCCTACCTCTCTTCCTGTCAATCAGTCATCACCATGTATGAATTCTTGTATGATTGCATATGTCTCATTTATTCACTAGCCATCAATGCCCAAGGCTGGTCTAGCATAACAAGCAAATTTTTACTGTGCTAAAATTAACGGTAAAAATTTGCTTGTTATACTAGACCAGCTTGATAGACCAAAACTCAAACCAACAGAATAGCAAACAAACACAGAGTAAGATTGCACAATCAAGAGTAACTCCAAAATATGACATGGGACTTAGTTCCTGGCTGTTCACCTCCAAGCCCTGGGTTGGAGTCTTGTAACGAATTAATGAATTCAGAATTCTCTTTCAAGGAATGGTTGCGCTGTTCACCCAAAAATAGCATCAAATTGTAACTCAAATACATTTATAAAATAACACCGATACTACCATGATTTTCCTGTGGTAACTTAAATACATTTATAAAATAACACCAATACTACCATGATTTTCCTGTGGTAACTTAAATACATTTATAAAATAACACCGATACTACCATGATTTTCCTGTGGTAACTTAAATACATTTATAAAATAACACCAATACTACCATGATTCTCCTGCGGTAACTCAAATACATTAATAAAAAATGCCAGCAGAATGATTAATCAATCTGCTACAGTGCCACACCCAAACCATGAACAGAAACCGGAAACTCAAATGCACCACCAATCTACTTCACCATGAGTAGAGAGACTGGTAACTCACTCTGACTGGTTTTGTCGACCTCCGCGTAGAACTTGGCCGAGCTGAGATCATCCAGTAGGTTATCCAACTCCGACAGATTATTGCTCAGCACCGAAGGCTTCGTGTGCGGTGACAGTTGTTGCTGTCTCGTCTCGTACCCGTATCTGGCATCGGAAGATGGGGTCCCCACCCCCGACCGATCAAGCCTGGCATGACCAGGACTGACGGATCCACTGCGATGCATGTGGTCTTCGTCCCCATTGTAGACGCTGTTTGAGATGGTAATCGTTGACGAGTACACTGGCTGGCCAGGGCTTCGAGCTCTGTAGAACTCCTATCGTACACACACCAGAGACAGCTTATATAATAACTTCCGTCCTAGAATGCACAATTTCACCCTATCCACCAGGGAGAAGAGTAACTACATTCCACGAGTCTTGTTCAAAGATATATATTAATTGTCTCGTAATCACTTGTAATTGTCTTCAGTAACGAACCCAAGCTTGACTCTACAGCTGGTTGGTGTTAGTTGTAACCAGTTGCGTTCACGACAACTGGATTTATTGAATTAAACCAATATTGATTGATTGATTGATTGATTGAATAAATACTCTACATTAAAACATGAAATGAATTCTGATAGTGTAAGGTCATGGACATCGATTCCCAGAATTAATAATAATAACAATAATAATAATAATAATAATAATAAGACGATTTGTATAGCGCCGTAGCACAGCCGAGGCCAAAGGAAAGGGCGCTATACATGAGTTCAAAACGTTAATGGCAGTCATATGATTGTTTAAAAAGATAAGTTCAATTAGTTCAGCTACAGAAGAAGAAGAGCAGTCCCTTATGGTGGCCATGAGGAAGCTATGGGTATGAAATGTTAGCAACTTCCATTTTCTTAGCCTTGGCATATTAGGGAAGGTGGCCAGTCCTCTCCCTTGCCGTCTCATCTCCCCCACCCCCACCCCGACAGTGGCATGCGCTAATAGTTGAGTTTGCTACAGAGAATGACTTTATTATAACACAGTCTCGTTAAACGAGGGTTGTTGCTGTTACTGCCAAAGGCAGGATTATAAATGAGTTTCAATTACTTTGACAAATACAGCAACTTGTATCGGCTTCAGAATCATTAGAATTCCTACCATATGAGTATACATTACGTAAAATATAATGTAGCAAGACATTTATAAAGTGCCACTTAAGAGTCTCTCAGAAGCGCTCAACACGTGGCCATCAAACAGCTGAAAAGTGCGTCTTTAAGAGTCTAGGGAAAACGATATAGCCACATGCAGCATTAGTGGCAAAAACAGAGAGCGGAAGAGCATTCCAGATCTGTGGCGCCACAATCAAGAAGTCCCGACGAGCACGGATGGTGGTTCGAAAGCAGGGTACAATCAAGTCTTTTCGCGAGGCAGACCGGAGCGCCCGCCGACCATTAAAAACAGTAAGAGTGATTGACATGCAGGTTATGCATCAACAATTGACCGTATTTTACTGAATTTATTTGAGTAGATTACCAAAAGTGAATAAAAATTTTAAAAGAGCAAGAATGACTAACTTAATCTCCTGTACAGTTTTGGTTTTTACCTTATACTACATTACATTACCTGAACAAAATGAATTTATAGCAAGAAGAGCACCTCAAAATACTAGGTGATGAAAAGAAGAATGATGATGACAAGGGTGACAATAAATGATGATGATGATGATGATGATGATGATGATGATGATGGCGGCGATGATGATGATGATGATGATGATGATGATGATGATGATGATGATGATGATGGCAATGATGATGATGATGATGATGATGAATTTTGGACAAGGTCTCAACACAGCACAATGCAGTCATAGTTGAACAGACTATCAAGTAAACTTGAGAAAAACTACATGTATTTGAAACATTAATTACAAAACGAACATGATATGGAGAAGCAGAGAGAATTAACAAAGAAAATCAAGACAAAAATATACGAGATGAATATACAACCGATTTTCCTATATGGATAGGAATGTTGGACAATGTGAAAGCAAGATGAGAAAAGAATTCTTACAGCAGAAATGAGTTGGCTATGGAAGATCAGAGGGATTTCAAGACTACAGAACATAAGAAGCAAAGACATAAGACACTTACTAGGCTAGCATTTAAAGGGCAACAGAGTAATACAATTGGCTAAACATGCACTTAAATCAATAATTTTAATACATATTCGAGAAATTTACATGATTGAAAGTGAAAAAGAGAAATAATGGCACCAGTTCTCCTGCAGTTGGAAAATACCTGCCGGTCCGTGACACTGAAAAGTTTGGGAAGCGCTGCTCTAATTCCAACTGGAAGATATTTAATACCTCAATCTGCACATATTATGTTCCTGGTCTAAGCCACCTTCAGAAACACAGTTCTAGTCTATCACTATTGATCGCCAACAGATTTCACATTTGTGACCCAAGGGATCAAAATGAGTCGGATGTCGGCAATTTACATTCCTAGGAAAACAGCAAAATATGATCAGATGTCACTTTTTCTTATTTTCAGATTTTAATGAAAATGGTTGAAAAAAAAATTTTTTTTTACATCTCTGATTTCTCACATTTGATGAAATTCATTGTTTTAATGTGTATTTTCAGAATTTTGTACAGAGAATACTTTTATTTTTTGTGTTTACATATTAAAATAAATGAAAGTTGTAAAAAAAACAATCATTCGTAACTTTGTCAAAAAATAAGGTAGAACCAAACTTTTGGTGTCATTTTAAAGCAACAAATGTGGTCTTTAAGAATAAGTAAAATACTCACATTCTAAAATTTCTGACATGCGACTCATTTTGATCTCTTGGGTCACATTTGAGATACTCAAAAATGCACTAAACAAGTGCTCAGATACATTCATGGTTCAACTTGCCAATTTAGTTTTAGCCCCACCCCACTCCAAAATAACACACAAAGCACTATGCTAAGGGTACAGTGTATGTTAGGGTCACTTTCAACAATCCTTCCTCCGTTTGCAGCCTACCCATAAACTTAATTATCAACAACCCTTTAACACTTGTTGCATGCATTAAATCCAAACTTTTGTATTTCAGGTTTTCTATATCAGTACTGAAAATATTTTCTTTCACAAATTTGACCCCGAATGCACTCGTTTGTTCTTTGAATTTTTACCCGACAGTCGATTCTGCCCTTCTGCTTGCTTAATTCAATTATTTCAATAGAACACAGCTCTTAGTTAGATTAAAGGTGAAGTTGCTAAACAGAGCTAATCTAATTTATGGAGAAATCTACAGCGCACAACAAACACCGCTTCAAAAGACTGATAATAATCGTTTAAAAGTGAAATCACAGATTGTGTCAAAATTCTAATGGACAAATCCAAGAGGTCAAAGATACTAGTAGCGACACAGTATTCCTCAAATGGATTAGTTCTGAGTCTGGAACTCAGTGAGATAGCTCTTAACAAACTTTCTATACTTTGGAAAAGCAGATAGAAAGCCATGTGGCTAAATGCTCAACTACACTGAACAGCAATAACTTACCGGTCGGTAGCCATAGCGATGCTTGTAAAAGAAAGGCAGCAAATCTCAATTCCAAAATAATAAGTCAGAAAATAAAGTTTTTATTGGACAATTCTATGTGAAAATAGGACCCGAGAATGCAATAAAACATATATAAATCTAAATAAACTGTGAACATAATGTCTAAACCAGGAGACATTTAACGGTTTCAATGAGCTCATTAACACAAACTATACAGTAATAAGGCATAAATCAGTTTGATACCCGCTAGCCCATAAGGTTGACTCAGCCTTCCACTCCCTAGGGGCGATGGTAAAATGAGCAGCAGTAGGACGGATCGGCGCCTAACAGGCTGCCATACAGTTATAGAATCAACTCTTGTTTAACTTGGTATTATGTTTGCTACTATTTCATGTAATCATACTGCGGTTTGTCAGTTTGAATTGAATAAACGAATATTATCATTATTATTATTGTTAGGACTTTTCTAATAGTCAGAAATTTCGTGTGGCCTTTTCTATAGTCAGAGAGAAGTGAAAACTTGGTTTTGGCCACAGTAATAGGATATATAATTGAAACCCAGTATGAATGCTCATTTTTTAAGTGCCATGTTGAAGCAAGGATGCATTATAAAGAACCATTATTCTAAAGTTGAATTAAATGCTGGGTCCATATTCCAACCCACACTTCATATGAATTCATAAATTAAGCATGATATATGGATGCTGTAGTGTACTAGACAATTTGGGAGTGGTGTCTGCTGTTGCTTTTCAGAGTGCATAGCCATAAAGCAGCTCATGATGGATGAGTACATTTACTGCATACCAGACCCAAATTATCACCAACAACATGATCGCAAACCAATTCATAAATAATATGCATGCTTAGAAGTAAATGCAGTAATCCCAAGCACTTTACTCATTGTGAGAGGGCGTCTCCTTGTCTGTAGTGTTGATTGCACAGAGCATTATCAGGGCTGCATGCACTCAGAGTAAGCTTAGAAACACAGGGCAGGTGTAGTTCAGATATACTTCGAGTATATATGGAGTTAAATCTGTGCGTATTCAGAGCGGACATGGAACCTACCACCAATGCATTGTACTTAGTTAGCGATGATAGTCTAGCATGGGCTCTAAGCAAAACAATCACATGTAGGTCTTAGCTCAAAAGCATCTGGTAAGCAGGAATCCAGATGGTCAACCCCGACAAAAACAAAACTTACAGAGCAACGTAAAAGGGTGAAAAGGTGCAATGATATCATGGCCTCTATCATATAAGTTAATCCACCATAGCTCAGTTTCTCCTCAACACACATTTTTATCAATCAGACCAGTTTTGGCCTCTTGTAGCAACCACCATATAGTATGGTTCAATTTAAATGGAATATAAAATCTTGTCACAATGCAAAGTATTACCAAAATCTATAAATAAAAACAAGCAGAATAAGAAATTCAGTAAATGTGATATACTGAATAACGAAATAAATAATTAATCAATTAACCAGGTAAATTATGGGTATTCATTGTTATCTAAGAGAGATAAAACACCATCATCTGCCTCTGGCTCCTCTATCTATCACCCTTTGGCTTTCCACTCAAAACTGAAGTCTCATCTCTTCAGGAATTCATACCCCGACTCATCTGATCCTTCACCTTTCAATTCTCGACCTAATTTGCCCCCACCTTAACAGCTCCTCTGACCCCTGGCAATCGGACTCGGACTTCCTTTTGAATACACTTTGGATGCAGCACTCATGCCCTGCGCTTGGCTCCCAAGCAGCACTTTAGAAGTTTAGAGTTTACGATTTACGATTACAATTGGCCACATCTAATGAACTTCCATGTACCAATACAAAGTACTTCCAAACTTACTTACACCAAATCCGCATTGGAATCTGAACAAAAACAATAAAAATAAGGAGGTTTTGATTGGCTTCAAGAGCTAGGGTTTTATCTCTCTTAGATAACAAAGAACACCCATAATTTACCTGGTTAAACAACAATAAAAGACCAAGACATAACTCAGCTCAAGAGCACTCTACCCTGGCAGAGGTCTGATTACCGGTTGCACACAACTGCTTTCTGCAAACGTTCCCTTCGAAGCTTTAAAATCCTGAAATAGGACCCAGTCTGACTGAAATGAACTCTGCAAATTGTGAATTTTATCCTTCTGAACAAAGTGTGCATTGTGCATTTCTGGCCCAGTTAGCTACATTGGTAAGAGCGTTGGCTGCGCGTTTCTTGCGCCTCTGTGAGAGAAAGTGAGAGATTTAAATCTCGGACTAGCACGGTCCTTGCACGAGGAACTTAAAGGCATCCATTCAAACGGGCGAGCGGTGGTGAAGGATCTCACCTGATCAATTCATTGAAAAATGAGCAGGGTCGAGGCCATATACGGTCGCTATAGAAAAACGTGAACATTACATTGTTGCCATCTTTGGCAAGTACGTTATTCGACATCACAACAAATCCTGCAGAGTCCAGGGTGCTCACCAGATGGAATGCTAGCCCGATCTGGAATTAACATCTAAATACCTACGATGCACATAATGCTAAGTCAACAAATCCTGGTTTTCATTGTTGTTTAGCGACTTCTACACAAATTTCTGTGGGCACCAATTAGCAGCACAGGAAAGTGAAGCAATCTGGTTTAGATCCTATGATTCACAACAAGTCTTTCATTCCTTGGACATGAACATTCTATCAAAGCAAAAACAGGACTTCAACTTTTGATACCAAGGAAAAACATGCATATATACCAAGCACACATAATGTAAAGCAAGTCACCGAAAGAGAGGCCGGTTTTTCGCTGGTGCTATATAAAGTCTGCAAAAGCAAGTTTGTTTGTTTGGTTTTAGTGCTAGTAATGCATCAGGGTATACAGTATGCAGCACTATTTTAAATAAGTAAGTATTGAAGCAAGTACAGAAGTACTCATAAATGCATGTAAGAAAGCAAAGCATAACCTTTCAAAGGGGCTGTGATGATATCCAGTTTTATCAACCACTTCCTCGATTGGTCTGTGAATAGAAACTCTAAGTGAATCATGGAGACCAACCTGTGAGTTCTGAAGGCTGTCTAAGACTTCCTTGGAGGGCAAAGGAGGCAACGGTGGCGGTTCAGGAGATCGATGTCGTTGTGAACGGTCAAAGGTCGTGACCCTGCTGCCAGAGGGTGTTGTCTCCGACAAATAATCTGTTGTCGTGTTTGTCTCCCATTTGGTTTCATAAGAACACGTGGGAGTTACAGATGCCTTTAGGTCAGCAAGGAGGGCGTCTAAAAAATCACATCTAGAGTAAGTATTCGGATACATACACACATAGTACATTCACGTTGTGGGGCGCGTTGGTTTAGGGGTATGTTCGGTGCCTTGCAGCCGGAGGGTTGTGGGTTCGATCCACCCTCAAGCCGCCGCGTAGGACCCTGGGTAAGTCCTTCACTTGCAATTGCTCATGCGCTTCGGCGTGAAACTCCGATTCAGTGTCCGCGCTGTAGTCGGGAGCGCCCGTGAAGGGGCGCTATAACAAGTGCACATACATACATACATACATATACATACATATACATATATACATACATATACATATATAAATATATATAATTACACACACACACACACACGCGCGCGCGCGCACACACACACACACACACAATGTAACTGCATTTAACACAACTTCAAGACATCATTGTTAGCGATGCAGTGGTCAACCTCTCCAGGCAACACAGCACATGTTTGCTCTGTTGTGCCCAAGGTAGATCAGAAGCAAAACCTTTTCTGCTTATCTAACATCTCACCTTTTGAATGCCTTGAGAAAGTACAAAGAGAGCTATTAAACTCATCGGTGGCCTAGCTAGGATGCCATAAGAAGAAAGGCTTCAAAAGAAAGAAGAAGAATGAGGGGGGATCTTATTGAGACCTACAAAATTCTTCACTGTCTCAAAAATGTAGATGAAAACACATTCTTCAAGAAAGCAATAGCTGTAAATCTGAGAGGCCACAATCTGAAACTGTACCACAAGTGTGTGTGACTAGACATTAGAAAATACTTTTTAGCCACAGAATTGTGGATCACTGGAACCGGCTACCACAACAATACAATACAATACAACTGATCTTTGATATCACCCTTCTTACTAAGGTTGACCCAAGCTCAGAAGTGCACATGCCTCGGCGATGCAGAAGCAATTATATTGTAGAGCAATTGTGCGCGAAGGACTTGCTCAAGGTCCCTACATGGCGGCTTGAGGTGGATTCGAACCTGCAACCCTCTGGCTGCAAGGCACCGAACATACCCCTACACCACCGCGCCCCACCACAGGAAATATTATCTGCACCAAGCTTGACTACTTTCAAACAGAAACTGGCCTATCAACTGTAACTGTGAAGTATAGTGTAGTATTTAGATAACTTTGTGATGTAATGAGGCATAGCATGAGGGCTGTGTAACACAACTTGCAACTAATGACAAAATTTACTTAAATATAGTTTGTTCCCATCCATTCCAAATATCCTCAAAGGAAATAAACATTTTGATTAATTAAGAACTCTTAAAACATATATTGACCTCACACAGATTTGTCACACATCCTATTTTTTAGACTTCTCTGCATGCATAGTTTATGTAGAATGTAGACCAATGCATGATACCCAGAAAAATATTCAAACAATTTATAATGGCTCAGATAAAATGGAAAAAAGGCTTCTGCATGAATATTATGTTTAATAATAATAATCTTTGTCTATTAATTCAAACTGACATGACTGCAGTATGATTTATACAAGTCATAGTATGAATGGATGATCACAAGTCATTACAGGAGTTGAATTTAACTGTATGGTAGCCATGCAAGGCGCCCATCTGTCCCACTGCTCATTTTACCAATGCTATCTGGCGAATGAAAGGCTGAGTGGACCTTTGGGAAGGCAGCTGGAATCAATCCTTTGTCCATGCTGATCTTCTGCTCTTCATGCCAGAGTGTTACCATTACCCTAAACCCCCTCCCCAATGCTTATGTTTACAATACAACAGAAGTCTAGACAGTACTATATGTTATGAGGATACAATGACCTGTAAGTGTAGACCACTTAAGAGATCTGATCACTCATCACTGTAGATGACCACTTGAAAGATCAGCTACAGCCAATAGATAACCTACTACAACCCAACCTAGTAAGCAACAATCGAAAGACTTCATCAATCAACAACAGTTCGCATAACTATACAGACAGTCAAAAGTTGCAACCCCACCTGCATCCATATTGTGAGACTTCCAAGTACTTATCAAAGCAGCTCAAATACTATTCCACGCAGACCGAGAGAGAAGCAGGGTACTTATTCCAGCAAGAAGTACCACAGAGATTTTTGTAATTCCCAGACCCTGTTGAAGTCTGCCTTAGAACTCAACGAGAAACACTGGCAGCATTGTAGATTCCTAAAATAGTCTGCACGGCGGCAGTCGAGTACTCGATAAGACGGCACTGTACAACTCTTGCAACGAAAGAAGGCATTGAAGAAAGCAGGCGCCCAAGAACAGGTGTGGTAACAAATCGGTTCCTAGGCTAAGGCATTCCAACTAGGTCTACTTTTGACACCACATAGGTGAAGCTTAAATTAACCTACATTTACATGTTGCTTTCTGGAATCTCGCCCAGTCTCACTCTCAACATTGTAAACTAAGCAAATTAGCCCTATTAGAACCATACTTAAAGTGCTGAACAGCACAGTATCTATAGCTATAATAGTTTAGTTTCTAATATTATAACTGTATAATCATGCATTGTTGTTACTAGCTGCGTTATGAATAAACGAAAATACAACACAATACAAGAAACAACATTTTGGTATGTGGGAAAAAATGCCCAAGAATCTGTACTTCTGCAGCCGCAGTTAAGCAAAAACAAAGAATTTTATGAAGTGGTAGCAAACAGTGTTTGTCATCATCATCATCATCATCATCATCAGTTCCTGACGTCAGCCATTTGGCGGCGATGGATAAGAATAAATGATCTCCATTGTCCTCGGTCATTTGTCAAGTCCATTGCTCCCCTTATTGTTAGTCCAAGTGATGTTAGTCAATAATGTTGTCTGCCTTTGTTACTTTTCTCGGTATAAAGAGTTCGAATTCCACGTCCTGGACACGAATGCCAAACAAAATATCTTGCGGAACTTTTCTCGCCCGACATCGTGTGGCTTCTCACACGCCCGCACAGAGGCCTACCACGCTACGAAGGGAGGCCAGCCAGCGCAGGAAACAGCAGCAGCTGCAGTAGCAACGTAGAGTGCGGACATATTAGTTGATCGGTCTGCGCCACATCTCAGGTCTACTCTGTTTATCAACAAAATGATTTCCCCCATTGCCGTGAATGGGCTGATCTGGAGCAGCAACGAACTATACATCTCCATACCTGAACAGATAAAGGCGGCTACCGCTCCACCTACCCCCACACCCGCGACGGCAGCTACCCTTCCCCCTACACCCCCCCTCTTACTAGCGACGGTTCCTTTATAAATACAGTTCACAAAAACTGGAATGGGTTAAGAGTGACCAGTCATGGTCAGTGGCTTGAGGGGGGGGGACATGAGCTGTCTGCTTTCGGACGTCTGTCTTGCGTTAGAGTTGGGATAAAATCTAGGCAATAGGCCAGCTGGAAGGGAATTCCCAGGTGCAAAAGAATCCTTCAGAATGCCAAACATTTCCAGACCAGACCTACTCCATCAACATCCATCATCACCATTCTAATGGAAACCAGTTCCTGGATAGCAGAATCTGATTAGGAACACTCCAACGGTATCCATGGAAACCCAAAGGGCCTGGAATTTAATTACCGGAACTCATCCCTGAGCTTATTTTCTCTTATATACCAAGATTTACAACCTAAAAACGTTAGGCAAACGAAATGAATAAAAAGCATGGAAATAATTATATATAACAGAAACAACACACAATATAAAATAACTGCTAATGGGATGGTATATCTTGCTTGCTTACTGTTTAACGACCACTGTGTGGTAACAAAGACCATTAGCGTCGCCCTCCTCCTTTATCCAGGCTTGGGACTGGCACTGACAGAAAGCGAACAGTGGCGGAGTTATATAGAGAATCTCAACGTGAGATAAAAATCCTAAAACAACATGGATGACTTCAAAATATTATTGCTGTAAATTTAACAGAAATAATATTGGTGAATATTTAAAATAAATATATAAAGCTCTTAATGCTGTGTATTATTCATTTATTTACTTAATATTTATTCACAGGAAATGCTAACATAATTCCAAGCATCACCTTAATATAAGAGAAAATATGAACAAATAGTATCAGAGTTCATCATTAATAATAAAACAATACTTGAATATGGATCTAACTGGTTTGTAGAAAAGGAAACACCACTGAAATATCTCAGACAACATTGTACAACAGTCTTTACAACAGTCTTAGTTCAGCCAGTGGTGTAACTGAAAATTTTGGGGCCCAGAGATGATTAAAATGGACCCTTTGAGGCCCATTTGAGTAATCTGAGGGGCTCTGAGCAGTTCTATCTTCTGCAAATTTTCGCCCCAGGGCCTCCCTGTAGAAGTGCATCCTGAGAGTGAAGGCACATAATTACATTGTTGAACTGAGCGGGTCCGATAGCACATTGGATAACACACTGGCATAGAGAGCGAGAGGTACCGAGTTCGAGTCCCGTAGGGTAGACATGCTTTGTAGGCTGCTATTAGCGCCGTTGTATTGCAGGCTGTCTGTTCTGTTAGGAGTTAAGATTTATGTCTTCTGTCATTTGTGTTCTTGTGAATTGTTTAATTGTCATAACATGTAACTGTACAGCGCAGTGCATTTGTCAGGCGCTTCATTAGAGAAAAGATATTATTATTATTATTACAATGGGATGATTAAAGCCTTATACCTAACACAGCATCTTATTTAAAGTATTTTACAAACTGGTTAACATCTCAGAATCATACTTTACATTAAAAACTGTTAAACAATATTTTTTACACACAAGCCTTAAAATTTATTCACAATCAGAAGGGTCTACTCTAAACACTAACTCTAAAATTTATATCCTTGGAGCCTTTGCTTTGATAAAAATGATTAAAAAACACTTCTAGAGCATACTTACAGGAGCTTACACTTAAAGAGCCTTAATTCAGAGTCTTAACGGTTTATTGCTGCTTTGTTTGGAAGACAATATAATATAGGCTGTTGGAACAGCCCTTGGCCAGAGCAGTAAATTCTGCCAAGTTGGCCAGAGCAGTAAATTCTGCCGAAGTTGCCTTGTCTGTTTACTAGTATCGGAAGGAAATGCCTGTTTCTAATAAGCAAAGCTGAAGTACACATCAGAGTAAGTAGCATCATCAGATGCATCATTGGAGGTGCTCTTTCCTTTCAGCAAGACGGAAGTTTGGCAGCTGAATCAGTCCTTTAATTCCTGTAGTCTCCAGTCTCATACCTAAATCAAACCAAGTTCTGTCTAACAGATGTTCGACAGGAATTTCCAACATCCTTCCCAATTAGAGAGCCTCGAAGAAACATACAGCAGGAATGTTCACAGCATTCAACTTCTCTGCATTGATTTCTGATTTTATGCTCAACCATGGGCGTATTTAGGGGTGGTTTTACGGGTTCAAACCCCCAAAATAAGTTTCCAAACCAATTTTTATATGCTTTTACATGCAAAATACCAAAAAAACTTAATTTTTGCGACCATCTCCAATGGAAATCCCCCCCGATATCTTAAAATCCCCTCCGAAATTTTTTCATGGATATGCCCCTGTGCTCAACAACTGTAGCTCAGAAAACTGGCAACAAAAACCTATGAGAGTCTATTCATTCTTAACCCTCTCAAAGAATCTCCATTCTCAGTTAATGCCCCATTGAGAGTCCATTCATTCTTCACCTTCTCAAAGAATTTCCGTTATCCATTTACCAGAACTTAACTATAGTCTGCTGAGCAGCCCACCTTGTTTGGCTCCGTCACTTAACTCTCTGTTATACAAAGCATTACAATTGAAGCATACTTAAAGGGTTTTAACTTAAAGAGCCTTAATTCAGGGTCTTAAAGGTTTATTGCTATCACACAACAGCTGACAAGTCTATCATTGTCGAAACCTTCAGGACAAATCCGACAAAGGTCGTGATAACAAAGACCTCCAGTGTAACTCAAACAGACACTTAAACTGTCAAAACATTCATAATTTACCTTCCCAATGCAAACAACAAGTACTGAAACTCAACTGCTTAAGCAAATCCTAAGCAAATAAGAAAAAAAGAAACACAATAGGAGTCTGAAACCCAAGTTGTTCAGTTTTTATGACCAACTCATATTTAAGTCTCATCCTTTAGAGACAAGAGAACCTTCCCCATGTCAATCAACTGCAGTATCAGCTAAGCGATATCACATCTGTCTTTTCTGAAGTCCTTCACCGATTTTTTTGGATTAAAATCAATATCCATTACTTACACAATTCATTCATTCATTCATTTCAGATATTTATATAGCGCCCCTTCAAGATTTCTACTCAGAGGCGCTCCCAACTACAGCGCGGACACTGAATTGGAGTTTCACGCCGAAGCGCATGAGCAATTGCGAGTGAAGGACTTGCCCAGGGTCCCTACGCGGCGGCTTGAGGTGGATTCGAACCCGCAACTATCCGGCTGTAAGGCACCGAATATACCCCTTGAGGTGGATTCGAACCCGCAACCCTCCGGCTGCGAGGCACCGAACATACCTCTACACCACCGCGCCCCACAATGTCCCTGATCAATCCTCCTGATAAGGAAGGCAGCCACTTTTTCAGATTCTAATGCTAATTTTTTAGAAAGCTTCACCAGGAAGAGCATTCAACATCAATACTAAAATATTTATGAGTCAATAGGTAAACTCTTTTGGGCTTCAGGCAGGGTGATGGACTGATGTTTGAATGGTAATACACAGGCACGAAGAACAGATGGACGCTGGTTCTATACCGGTTAGCCCCATAAGACTGACTCAGCCTTCCACTCCCTAGGAGGTGATGGTACAATGAGTAGCAGGATGGATCGGCGCCTAACATGCTGCCATACAGTCATAAAGTTGCAAATGTGAACAACAATTAATAAACAACAATTAAGAAATTAAACTGAAGAAATAATAAAACAAAAAATACTAATGCAATGAAAATACCAAGAATCAACAAGAAAGAATGGAATATGAAACGATGCAACTTTACAGTAGCTGCACTATGCAACGAAAATAGAAATACAAATATACAGTCACCTCAGCAAACTTTCAGTGCTTAACTGCAGATATCTGTCAAAACAGAGTTCACCAAGTACTCTCTTGAATGAATAAATCATGGGGCTTCTTCCAGACATTGAAGAAATTGGATCCAGATATTAAAAGCACAGCATTACCAGAGAAGAAAAATTTACGGCAATCAGTACACAGTTGATGTTTGCAAAGTTTTTGAAGAGATGGTCAGGTGTGCTTTGGGTCTGAGAGTGCAGGAACATCTCAGTGCTATCAACCACAAGTAATTAAAGCAATTTTGAAGGAAGTAATGATTGGAAGGTTTAGACACCTTGCCTTGAAACACTCACTTCAAAAAAAGCAAGCATTGGGCATAGAAGAACAAGAGGAAGAAGAGCAGTCCCTTAAGCTATACCTGAGGCAGCCATAGGCATAAAGTGCTAGCGACTTCATTTTCATATAACCTAGAATGATTGAAGTTTTAAAAGTAACAATGCACCTGAAGTTTTTACAAACTCGTTACCATCTAAGAATCCTACTTTCCATTAAAAATTAAATCACCTAACATTGTTTAATACAGCAATACGCTTAGTAAAGCTGTGCAGTTTCGAACTTTGGAAGGAAGGAAGTATCAATTACAGTTGGATTGTATATTGCATAAACAAGCCAGATAAATGTAGTTTACTATGAAGAGCTGCTTATTGCAGTCCACTTATACCAGGTGAGAAATTGCAGTAGGAAAATAACGACCAGAGAAACAAACACTTAAGGAAAGCTAAAGTTAAGCATGCAAATATTTGTTCGGCTATTAAATAGATCATATATTACTGATGTGTATCTGAATATGTGTATCTAAGATGAATTTGCCAGGGAAGGTCTTTGAGAACCACTCTACACATCATACATCTTTCTGTCTGAGGTAATTGTGTTTGTATTGGACTTTTAGATTCTTCTCAAAATAATTAAATGATTTCCGAATACAGTTTAATTAGAAATGGCAATCAATCGACGCCGTAATCAATGCATCATGCTAATAATAATAATAAAAATAATAATAATAATAACATTCATTTATTAATTCAAACTGACAAGTACACAGAAAGATTACATGATAAATTAACAATATACGACAACAAGTTTAATAGGAGTCAAATTTAACTGTATGGCAGTATGGAAGGCACCCATCGGTCCTACTGCTCTTTTGACAGAGATTCTGCAACCCTCAGGAGTGGAAGGCTGAGTCAACCTTTAATATGGGGTTAGCAGGTATTGAACCTGTGTCCTTCTGATCTTCGTGCCAGTGTGTTAACATTCAACCATCTCTCATGGTACTATAGAAGTGATTAGGATAAATATTATAGATGCAATGTGGTAGACTAATACTTCCAGTCTTTTCCACAATGACCAGATCCACTTTCACTTCATCCCTCCACCCAACTTTAAATTCTGTTATCCACCCTTTTAATGAATTCTCTCTGTATACATGTGCTTGTGGGTGTGTACATGCATGAGTGTGTCTGCCTGCCCTTGAAAGTGAGTGCAGGCTAGTTCTTACCCAGCAGTTGAACAGCCCAATTTTCCTATGCCCATTCAGACTTTATCTCTACTCTGATGAGAGAATTCAGGAACAGGTATTTCCACACGAGTTGACTCACAGGCTGTCTCCCCTTACACTTCTTTTGCTTCCCTCCCAACAACTGTTTCCTCTATCTAAATTAATCCTAATTCCCACTTAAAGCCCACAAAACTTCTGAGGCATAGCTTTGAAAGCCATCCGCTATGTATGCTGGTTTCAATAAAGAAACGCATAAAACGATATAGTCATAGCTTAGAAAACCATCGGCCTTGCTGGTTTCAATAAATAAACACATAATTTCGACTGTTGTTTTAACTTATATGAATGTGTTATACATTGTTACATCACTGTTCTACCGGTTTTAAAACTATTTGCATGATAGGAAATTGTAACCTATTGTTGCATTTAGTATATAGCAGAAATCCGGAAAAATTTCCCCCCTCCCCTCCCTGCATAGGTACACTTGACGCACCTCTTCCCAAAATCCTATAGAAGAGTCTATTATTAAATTTTAATCCACCCATACACAATCAAGGATTAATAATATTAAGGTGTTTAGCAGTTAATAGCAGGTATTAGCAGTCAGAGGTAAGGTGGCATAGAAGTAACACCTCTCCCAGTCCTATTTCTCCCGGCAGTATTTGTTCAGTGGCTCATTTGAAGGCCAATAATAGACAAATTATTGTTGACGTTTAACCCCTCCCCCTCGCCACCCTTTTCTATGCATACCTACATTATCAGTAGCCCCATACGCAAGCATATGTATTTCGGCTAACCCCTACCCCTCCACATGTACATACGGATGGCCTCTTACTGAATAAGCAGCTTCTTGTCTTCAAAGAATAAATTCCTTTGTTCACTGTTTTTCTTGCTACTCTATAACTGCTATTTCTTTGATGCACTCATAGTACCGTCTGGTGAAAGCAGACACTAACATATCAGACAGCATATTTTTATGACAACAAAGTCGGAAAAACCAAAAAACAAAGGAGATGACATTCAGAGAGTTGCCTTGAAAACCCTAAAATGCCATTTCACTCTGGCACCATCCCTGAACTACAAGCTGATGGGAGTCTGGCAAAAGTGTCTGATTATAAGCCACATGTAAACATAGTCTGTGCCTGATCACTAAACAGCAAGTGTCTGACTACACGTCTCTCTGGCCTTAAGACTATGAATCGTATGCTTAAGACGGTGTGCATAAGTGTATGCCACATGCATGGTCTTCAGCAAAAGCCATTAAGCCATCTGCCATTCCCTATTCACACTCTGCAAATGCCTTTTAGCTTATGTCAATGTTACGAACTGATATATCATCATCAGGATTTAATATTACTTGACCTTCGACCTCCATTATTGTCATCATCTCCTTTAAGTGGTGCCTGTCTAAATGAAGGTCGATTAGCAGCTGGACATAAAAACCGTTCTTAAAAGCACAGTGGTCTGTCTCATTCAACCTATAACCTGGTTAACGCCCTAATAACTACATCTCTGCAGGTATAGGTATACATCAATGCAGGTATAGATATACATCATGAAGCATGAAATAGGGCACCTTGGTTCAGTGGTTTCTGTGCACTGTGTGCAGGACTGGGAATTCAAAGGCTGAGGCTCTGACTCCCAGTCAGCTTGAGCGGAAATATAAAAATATAAAAACACTTTTGGTGTATCTGAGAGTGTAACAATTTCTGTAGAGTAATAACCTGCTGATTAAAAATCAATGCATCAAGTTGTGCATCAGCCCTACACCAAATCTATGCAGTTATAAATTTCACAAAACTTTCATAGTATATCACTTAATATCAACATCCCCAATAGAGGAGACAACCCATTCTGTTTTCACCCAGTTTGTCTCAATGCAAGAGATCACCAGCCCATGGCCCCTACCTCATCATCCCAACCACGTCCAACATTTTTGCATTGTTCCTAAAGGTCAAAGATCACTGCATTCCAATGGTCTAGCCAGGAAATATTTTTTGGGTGCGGGGGTCCTTCCACTGGACATGGTCGCATTTAGAAAAATATAATTTAAAAAATTTCGGCAATTACTTATTTGGGGTATGAACCAGTAACCCCCCCCCAAAAATACGCCAATGCTGCATTCTTTATTACTTAAATAAAGCCTTACAACCAATTGTGATAAAAGTCAGATTAAGAATTCATAAAATCTTAGAGTACTTTTAATGATAAAGAATTGATTTAACATGACTTTAAAAAGTTACATTTTAATATCAGAATTGCAACTAAAGGCTTCTAGTTTTTCCAGAAAGAGCATAAAAAAGTCTTATTTTCAAGAAGATGTTAGATACACTAATCATTCAAAACACCATACGTAACCTTGAATTACAAAAGAGAAGCACTAGCACTAGCACTAGCATCACGCAGAAACAACTGGTGCCAAGAATTCCACGAAGAAATTTAATCAGAATAGTGAAGAGACAGATATGCAATACAGTCAATGTTAACAGCTGCCACTCAAGAAATCAAACGCACTCAAGAAATCAAACGAACTCAACCTTTCTAAAACAAAACAATTGAAGACAAATGAAATAGCAGAAAGGCATAAAACAAGTCTTCAACTAAACCGTGACAATCCAAGGCCACCAAAGACTAAACTAAAAAATCATACCCTAAAGAATCAGATGATAAAGTTAAAGATCACCTGCTAATGTCCACCGAGGCTTTGTGCTTGGTTCCAACTTAACATCCACCACCAACTTCGGTTTAACCGTCTCCATCGGTTTAACAGTTTCCATCATTTAGAATGATCGTACAATCTAAATCCTCCCTGTGATCAAACGAAACTTGCTCGTCGAAAGTAACAATCTCCGTGCCTAGCGCGTTCGAAAAACCGGTCAAACCACTACAGCCAACGTGAGCGAAATTTCAACAACAAAGACAGCTTGATTAATTTCTCTGGTAAAACCACGTCGACGACTACCATGTACTACCCACCGGCCACGGACACACTTGGCATTCCACCAGCCAGTCGGCGTAATCAACGTGGTTTAAAGAGCTAGACTAGAGCAGCTACTCAGGTGTAACAGATAACACGCTATGCACTTAAAGCCTGTTCAATGCGCCTGTCAGAAGCGCTTTACAAGGTCAGCATTTGTCCAATAGTTTTTCTACTACACCCGCGAGCGTGGAAAAGAATGCGATTGGCTTTCACGTCTAAGCCAGCCAACAACACGCGGCCCACGTTTTCATGAATAATGACTTCAGCATCAGGATGGACTACGCTAATGACGTACCTCGTATACGGCGAATGCCAAAAATGCCGTAGTTGGCTGCTAGGCGCGGGTCAACGTTTTATTGCGAACGGGGCGGTCATGGGCGGGTCCGGCATGTTCAGGAATAGCAAAGGTTGTTGTGGATTACCATGCCGTCGGTTCCGTCCGGCCTTCTTCTTCTACATGCCTTCGACGAGACAACAGCTAATGCACTGAGGAAATGCCACTCTCGGTAAACAGCTTTAAGCCAAACACCACATCTCATCAAACACGTCTTGCATTTCTTCCAGTGCATGCACACTAATATGAATGTATGCACGTAAGTACATATCTACGTACATAAGTACATATCTACGAATGCATTTAAACATGTATATATGCATATGTGTGTGTATACACATGTGTATGCATGCATGTATGTATGACTGTATGCATGTATACATGTTATGTATATATGTATGTATGTATGTATGTATGTATGTATGTATGTATGTATGCATGTATGTATGTACGCATGCATGCATGTATGTTATGTATGTTATGTATGTATATATATGTATGTATGTATACATGCATGTGCATATGTATCTTTGTACGTATGTATATGTATATATCTATGCATGCATTTATACACGTATATATGTATGTGTGTGCACGTGTGTATATACATGTGTGAGTACACATGTGCATATGTATGTATATTTGTACACATGTATCTATGCAGGTATGTTATTGAGCATTTATATACGAACATCTTGAAAGCAATATCTGTTAATTGCAGACACAAATTTCATCACGATATCCGTACACATTAGACGCCAGAAATTTGCAAAAATCTCATATGCTTGACTAATGCAGTCAAACAGGCCAGGTGGCTTATAACCAAACAGCCAGACATAAAGTACAAGCCACAGACCACACTTATGCCTTATTACTAGAAGCTGTCAGAGCTTTCTAGCCACATTAGTGAATACATTGCTACCAGACATCATAATGACTTGTGTTTTAGACTCTGGAGGTCATTACCGCTGTCTGCAAAAATTTCTACATACTACAGAAAAACGGCCTCAGATGTCTCGTCTTTTATTAGGCATCACATTCTTGCAGTTGCAGTCCATAATAGCAGATGTTGTGTAAACAAGCCTTCAGTCATCTTGGTAATACTTAATGCTGGTGCTAAATAATTTATCTGTTAAAAAATAATAAGAGGCAGCGTTATTAAGCCTCTTGTAACCAAAGTTACAGAAGAGTGTGAAACAGATTAACTGTTAAATTGGGAAATAATTGGGAGATTAACTGTTAAACTGGAAGATAATTGGGAGATTAACTGTTAAATTTGGAGATAATTGGGAGATAAACTGCTAAATTGGGAGACTTACTGTTATATGGGAGATACGAGTGGAAATGACAGGTATCAACTTGGTGTATCAGAACACCTATGGCATTTTTAAGTATCTCTTTTAAAAGTATTTTAAAGTAAACAAGCACTTCTTCTTCACTGGGCTATATGATGTTATAAATTATGTCATTTGCAATGAGCCTATTACATCAGGTTTTAGCAAAACAATGCACAGCAAACTAGAAAAAGAGTTAAAAGGAGATAAGGGGTTGGGAATGGTTGCCAAATATGTCAGGCATCAATTTGTAGATAAGAGTTCTGGAATGGTTCCCAATTCTTATAGGTATCAGTTGGAGATAAGGGGCTTGGAATGGTTGTCAGTTTTGGAAATAACAAGTCTGAAGTTTGCTTCTGGCATGTATCAACCACCATTTTGGAGTCAGATGATAATTAAACCAACCAATGAACAACACATTTTATTGTAGAACTTAACATCATCTTGCCTACTACGAAATGCCTTTGAGAGGCACTCTATAGAAGTCAAGTTACAAAGCATACACCTGTACTGTAAACACTGCTATCGTACACACAATACAACATATTTCAAATGCACCCCTTACACCTATAGTGACCAACAGCACATTACACAGTTGGTAAGCCAATTTGAACAATGCATTGGATTAGTTACTGTTTAAGAACCTGTTTCATAACAAAGATGATAGGCGTCACCCTCCTCCTTTCTCCAGGCTTGGGACTGGCATTACCACAAGTAGGGTGGAGT
>JACEVL010000195.1:272500-305000 GCA_020284085.1 Aporrectodea caliginosa
CAAAATTGGCAGGAGGAAGAACAATTAGAGAACCAGCTTATGAAACTATGAAACTAACAAGACAAGTGTTTGGCAGTGAAGCACAGAGAACAGCTGTCTAGACAAATTGATCAAAAGACTCAAACTAAAACTTAACGATTTATCCACACACAAGTTTGGAGACACATTTAATTTCTGGCTGACCTGTAAAAGGTTTATCACTATGGTCATGCATGGTTGCATCAAAAATCAAAAAGTTTAAATTTAAGTCTTTCACAGGCAATTCCTTCATAAGCAATTGCCAAATTATAATTATTTATGAGAAATGACAGCCTTTGAGTTCATCCTAAATGTCTTTATTCACTAGAGGTTGAATAGAATGCCCGATAGCGCATTGGATAACACACTGGCATAGAGAGCGAGAGGTACCGAGTTCGAGCCCGTAGGGTGGGCATGCTTTGTAGGCTGCTATTAGCGCCTTGTATTGCATGCTGTCTGTTCTGTTAGTAGTTAGATTTGTTGTTTCAATTGCATAACATGTAAATGTACAGCGCAGTGCGTTTGTCAGGCGCTTCAATAAAGAAAAGATTATTATTATTATTAGTATTATTAGTCAGTAGGAGACTGAATGTCAGGATTGCATAGATTTCCAGAACCACTCTACAACTTGGATTAACCCTTCCTGAAAAGATTTCATGAACTGCAGTGGAGTGGAAGCATGCATGGTGCAATTTAAGTATTCCATTAGAAACTGCTAATTGCTAATTCTGCCCAAAATATGTCAAAATGTACTTCATTGTAAGACAATACAAAGAAGTTGCTCATTTACTAGACACCTTTGACTGTCATTTTGAAACTCACCTTTGATCGCTGTTATAACATATGTGGCTAAATGACTCTGTTATGATTCCAAACAAATTATTTAATTATTATTGTTATTACTATTACCTCTTTCAACATTAGTCTTGAGAAACTGGGGTCTTGGGGCTGAAGGAGAGTAGCACTCAAACAACAAGACCACGTGTCCTTACAGTTAGATATGGCTTGACACTGCTTCATTGAGACACCAGGCTTTCAACCGAGACACACAGATGAAAGGCAGATGCATTGTGCAATCATGCCACCTAGTGACCTAGCTACTCTTTTAAGAAAAATAGAAAAATTGCAGCAAAGGGAAACATCAGATCAGGTTCAATTCCAAGTGCAGATCCACAAGGCAAGTCCAGAAAAAAGACGGGTACAGTGGATGCTGCATGCATGTTGTTGCAGTAACAAGGAAATTAAAATGCTCGGATCTCTTCTCAAACTAATTAGTTTACAGATAGCAATCATTACGCAAACACTTTAGAGCTTTTCAGCCTAAGTTTTCAGAAGTGCATCAAGCTCAGAAACCACACTTGACCTTCGCTCGTAAAGTATCTCTTCAGTTTTCCTATTTTGGGCTAAAGGTAAATAAACGTGACCGGTAAATATGTGCACTTCGGTCACGGTTCATGACCCCAGCGCTGACAGCAGGTATCATTAACAGCAATCATGCATGCCCTCAGATCAAAGACACTGCTTCCGATAAGCCGCCCAGATAAGCCGTCTTGTCACATTAACCTAAAGCAAGCATGAAATGGAGAAGTTGACTGAATGAATGAATTTGTTATCTACCTAAGTCGTCCATTACTGCGATCCTTGCCTCCCACGAACCATAACATCACGTGATGTTTACTTCGTCCATACGCTGGTTCCCTACCGTTCAGTAGTCATCTTCTAATAATAATTATTATATGCATGATTATGATAGAATGTTACAAACTCGCCTTCGTATCGACGATGGAAGAGCGTATAATAAGAGAAAAAATTACTCATCGACGCGAGGGAATTTCACCGTAGTGACCGTACGTCGCACAAACCAGAAGTTTGGAAACCGTGCTTTCTCCGTCTAAGGACCCTTAGAATGGAACAGTCTTCCAACTTCAGTTCGACAGCGCACATCTGTTGCTCAGTTTAAAACAAAATTTTAAACTCATCTGTTCACCTTGCACTATGACCAAGAATGTAGCGAAAGGCGCTCTCGTGCAAGACCTGTCTTGGTAAAGCGCGCTATAAATTTTCATTTGTATTGTACATTGGTCGATGAAATTACTAGTCACTTTGTTATTCATTTATAACACCGTGCATCGAAGTCATCTGCCTATTTATAAGACTCACGAATTTCAACGTTGAACCGAACGCTGGCTGCCTGTGTAGAAACGTATTGAGTTTAAGATCCTAATGCTCATGCGCAATTGCCTTGCAGATCAAGCCCCAGTTTATTTTATGGAGCTTTGTGGGCCAGCGTTATCCATACTGTTCCATTCTTTTCTATCGTGGTTTGGTGTTGTCAGGTAGGGAAGACTGTTCCATTCTAAGGGTCCTGAGACAGAGAAAGCATGGTTTCCAACCTTCTGGTTTGTGAGAAGTACGGTGAATCCCCTCGCTTCGATGAGTAATTTTTTTCTCTTATTATATGCTCTTCCATCGTCGAAGGCGAGTTTGTAACATTCTATCATGCATATAATAATTATTATTAGGCCGTGGATTCCTTTGCTCTGCCATGCAAGGCAACCTGCATGGGTATTCCTATGGTTCAAACTTCCACGGTGCTTCTAAAAGCTTCATAGTGGTCGGTCCATCTTTGTGGAATAGGTTGCCTAACAACAACCTCCGTAACAAACTTCTTGACCCTTCTTTGCCCCTTTTCCACAAGCGTTTGAAAAACATTCTTTTCTATCGTGGTTTGGTGTTGTCAGGTAGGGAGCGCCTCTGAGGAGTATCTCTTGAATTGGCTCTATATAAATTTACAATTATGAAAAACCTTAACACCTAGTAGTCTGAAATATTGTACTTATACAAATACTGTGTAGTTAAGCACTAAGTTATCCATGAGCTGATGCCATAGCTTCAAGTCAGCATTTTTATCAACATTATGTTAGAGTCTGTAGTTTTCATTTTGAATAATATAAAATATAAATGTAATACATTCGAGTGTGAAAAATTAATATAAGACTGTTCAGAATCACCAGATTGATGGATTGCATGTTGATCATACTACAGTACATGTAACTGCAATCTACAAGGCGTTTTGGGTGTAGTATCTCATTTCCAACTATGCAAGGGCCATGTGCAAGTACGTTCACTGTCTTATTGGTATTGCTGAGATTATCAGAATGGTTTGGATATGTAGAGAATGCAAGTCATCAATGCAGATCAAGAATAGGTTAGATAGGAAATATAAATGAGCACATAACATCACTGGGACCAACACTAAGGGAGATCATTTATTCATACCAATCGCCAACACATGGCTAGCACCAGGAACTGATGACTGCAGAGATGAGCTAAATATAGTTTTGATTTCTCTTGCCAAAGCCATAACAATGGCTGCCAGATGTCTATTACTCCAGTACCTCATTCATTGCATGGGAGTTAAACCATCAAGAGACGACAGTTCAAAATCTCCACTTTTTGTAAGTACTGCATTTAATTGGCCACCACCTGCATTTTCTCACCCCGTACAATAAAATTGGTCTATCAGCAGACATTTCATGTGAATAAAAATTGCATTTTGTAAAGTTTATACGAGGCTTGGGGATTTGTTGGTTGCATACATGCAGTTCTATGCATTTCTTGGAATAACTTGACCCCAAGTCAAATTTTTTTTATCATACTACACGTGTTTATCTCAAGATGTCATTTTACAATTTTGATTTTCCCTTGTGTGAATCAAATTTACGTTTCTTTTTAATACTCAAGAAACACCAACTTTTGCATTTGTTCTCCTTTACTTATGACAACTTCCTTATCAACATTCATTTCCACCCAAGAAATGATTAATATTAATCAACAACAAACAAGTCAGACTTGTAGACTTATTTTAAAAGCCAACTGAATCGATAAAGTCTGACTGTAACATTCAGTCTTATCAACAAGCATTTGTTTAGACTTTGTGGACCTTCTTGTTTGGCTTCTTTCGTAAGCGCTTCGCTGGAGCTGCCTTTACTGCCTTTCTCAGCTTGCCGAACTCAATCTTGATGAGACGGTTACGCTGCAAAACAGACAGTGAAAATACAATGATTAAAAACAACAGAAATTGCCTGCCTGTTTATACCATCAAATTTGTTTTCACCTTCTGGCCAAAAACCAAGATCACACTGCAGCACACGAAACAGACGACAACATGTTTAAATAGAATATCACGGCACTTGTTGATTTGCTAAGGCCAAAAAAAATAATGGTGTTTCCGGTAACAGGGTTAAAAAAAACTGGGTAGGTAGGAGAATAATTTTATTTTGGTAAAATAATTTTATGCAGTGTTTTCCCAAAATTACGCCACTGCCCATTTATGCACAGCGGTACATGCTGTACCAAAGTATGTATTTTCTATGCGAGTATTAAAAATGACTATTTTCAGAATGTACCTACAAACTGCTGTAGAAAACAATCTTATTTATTTCAAATAAATAAGATTGTCAAATTACCGTGAGAAAATCCACCACTTTCGGGTCTATTACCTCCCTCTCCCAAACTCCACACTTTAGCCCTTTTATTGCTGTAATTTACGGCACCATTATTTCCATTGAAAGACCGCTAGTTTCTGAATGTCTCTGCTTTAGTGAATGCACCTATAATGTCGCGATTCTGCACCTCCGGCATGCAAAGGCTTAATGTATGTGAAGTAAAAAAAAAAAAATTTTGTAATAAAAATTATTTTACAAAATTTTCCGAGTCGCGGCAAAAAAGTGACTCGGTCGCGTTACCGGAAACACACCATTATTTTGTTTTGGCCTAACCGTAGTTCAAAACAGATATCTAAGTTCTATAGTAACTCATGCTTGCATGTCATTCAGATGAGGTAATCTGTCGTCATGTATTATCAGACGGCACTTCCAGATATCATCATCACGACATTGGCATAATTGTCATTTTGTAACTGTAATCGAACATTTATACAGCGCCACTAAAAATTACCAGCAAATAAGATGATCAATGACTTAAACTATCCATTTCAACATAAATACTGGTAACAGAGTTTTTCAATAATATAGATAAAATCGTTTAAGACCACACTTTAAGACTGTCTGCAAAATTCAGTTTAAATGTATAACGCAAGTAAACGATTAAATGTATAAGTTTGCAGAGCAAGGAAGTTAAAAATTGGCTATCAGTATTGGTAAACTGTCGTCAAGTATCATCTGACGGCACTTCCTGAACTCATCATTACCAATTAAAATGTTACTAAATCTATTTCCAGTGTTTCAAATAAACCGTTTACGTTTCAGTATAGATTTTCATATAGCTCTTACAAAATAGCTTTTATAATGCAACAACTGACTGTGAGACCAAGAATATGCAAAACTGTTAATATAAAATAACTGCTATTAAGTATGAGATGGCAATTCCTAGAGCTTTTATTTAAATAGCTGGATAATACGGTCCCTAGATATTTACTGCTTAAGGTCTACATTTTAACCCTTTAATTACTAGCAAGTACTAAAATGAACCAATGCAGCTTGTCGTTAAAGGGTCATGAATGTCAGTAAAACTAACTTTACATGCATAGTGCACATCAACTTAGAATTTTACAAAGCAAGGAAGTTATAGATTGGCAATCAGTATTGGTAAACTGTCGTCAAGTATCATCTGACGGCACTTCCTGAACTCATCATTACCAATTAAAATATTACTAAATCAATTTTTAGTATTTCAAATAAACCGTTTACATTTCTGTATAAATTTTTATACAGCAATTACAAATTTTAAAGCATAACTTTTATAATGCAACAACTCATTGTGAGGCCAAGATAATGCAAAAAAATTAATATATGATAAGTATCAACTGATGGCAGGCAATTCGTACAGCTTTTAACCCTTTAACGATGAGCGTGTATTAAAATGTATGGAAAAACCAATGCAGCTCGTCGTTAAAGGGTTAAATAGCTGGATAATATGGTCCCTAGATATAAGTGTTTGAAGTCTACATTTTAAGAATGTCTGTCAAATTTAGTTTGAATGTATAGTGCACATCAACTTAGAATTTTACAAAGCAAGAATGTTATAAATTGGCAATCAGTATTGGTAAACTGTCGTCAAGTATCATCTGACGGCACTTCCTAGACTCATCATTACCGATTAAAATATTACTAAATCAAGTTTTAGTATTTCAAATAAACCCTTTATGTTTCTCTATACATAGCTCTTACCAATTTTAAAGCATAGCTTTTATAATGCAACACATGATTGTGAGACCATAAAAATGCAGAAATGTTAATTATATGACAACGGCTGTTATTTAATTTAAGTACACTATCCTCAAGACTCATCTGATGGAAATTCCTGAATGGATTATACTGATACGATACCAAAGTCTAATAATTTAACCATGAGGGTGTAGAAAGAAACCACATGAGAAATATTTCAAATTTCTGGTAACAAATTTTCATTTGACTTAAGATTCTAAATTTTTCATACTTAATTATTAATAAAAATGCTAACAAATATAAATACCAAATTAAATTTCTAAACAATTGTGTCATTCAGTATTGGTAAACTGTCGTCAAGTATCATCTGACGGCACTTCCTGAACTCATCATTAGTGACAGATCAACAAATTTAGTAACTCTGTAAGTAAATTTTTTTACAAAGGTCTTATGGTTTCAATAACAAAGTGGTAAATCGTCTCACAACTGTACTCTACTGAATGAATTCCTAAGCAATCTCAAAGTTACAAGTCAAGAAATAACAGACTGAAAACCATTGGATCTTATTAATTCAGCATTTCTTAAAATAGAAAAAACCTTTTAAAGATACTAAAAAAAACACAGAATAGTTACATCAATCTATTACAACTCCACTGAAATTTTAGCAGACAATTTTGCGTCGGGTTAGGGAGATATTTGACAGTCAGGAAAACACTAAATGCACTTTTAACGGTAGACAGACATAATCGCATCGGACAAAGTCCCTCTGTGGCCCAATTGAACCCTCAGTTCATGAATTACGAAGCATAATTATAGGCTAAAGTTGTAGTTTCCGAATGCTATATAGTTCCAAATCGTGCATCTAAATTTTGTCCAGGGGAGATTATGTCCTACAACCCATTAAACTAATCCTCATTGATGCCTGCACAATTGGACAAGTTGTCAATCTAGACATGACCAGAATTGGCAACAGTATGACCAAACATTAAGAAATACCACACAACAAACACAGGGTACAAACAGGTATGGTTGTGTCATTCAGTGGAGGTTAAATGTCGTCAAGTATCATCAGACGGCACTTCCTGAACTCATCATTAGTGACACAAATCCACATTATAATTAATTTCAGTTTAAATTACTAACCGCTTGCTTGGCCTTCATCAGTTTAAACCTTTCAAAATCGGTCAGCGTCTTCCTCTGCAAAGAAAACCAAACCTGATTAAGCATTTAGGGAAAAAACGCATCACAAACCATGTGTGTTTAATTGTTATGTGGACTATACATCTTGTAAGCACAGTCAGTGTCTATAAAATCTCTTCCAAAATAACCAGGAAAATTCTAACGTTCAAATGGTTTAGCAAATGGATTGGACTTCAATCAGGTTTCAGAAGTGGTAGCCAAATCAGACAGGACAACGCAATGAGCATCAAGAAATGAACTTACTTTGCTTTTTGTTATCTAAATTATTTAAGAAATGATATGACCGATAATTGGGTTTCATTAATTCAGAGGACTTATATAGTGCTCACTCCTCCAAGAACACCTGAACACTACTCACAGGCGCACCCAGCCCAACTCTGGTGATAAAAACAGTTTTCAGATTCTTGTAAAAGATGTATGCAGAGTCTCTAGCTAAAAGAACATGCAGATCTCAGCGAATGTTACTCCACGTAGTCAACCCACACACTGAAAACGCATGACGTTGCATCTTTGAAGTGTGGGTGTTGTTACAGCTGAGAGAGTAAAATAACTTTGTCATTAACTAAAAAACTTACTAGCAACAAACATTGCCCTGTAACTAGTACCTTTTCCTTTGCTGCAATCTTCTTGGCCAGGTGGCTTTCTTCCCATTTCTTGGAGATTTCATCCTTCTCCCAGGCCTTCTTGACAACTCCGGTTTTGGCTGAGTGGGGAAACTTGGCCTTCAGACCAGTCAGTTCCAGTTCCTTGAAGTTCATTGACTTTCTCGCAACATGCGTACATGGTCCATCAACCAAGGCCTAAAGAAACAGAAATGTACATGCAAATTGTTACTGTATGGCACGTCTGTGTTTCTTAGAGCACCATAGAATAAATGAATTCATCTAAACGCTCATAAGCCCAACTCATAAATATTTGTGGTGTGCTTTAAGAACTTATACAAAATGCATGCTAGTTCTCGATCAGCATCTTCCGCTTGACTTGTGCAATGCGACATTTTACACTACTGCAAAAAGGCCAATGAAAGTGTATGCACAAATTTATATATTTGTACAGCACTGTCAACAAACTTCAAAATGACTCTCTCAGTGGCCTAACGTTATAGTTTGCTAAGAATACATGAACATTGCTTGCAGAGATGGAGAAAACTGCACGCACGAAAACAGACTTGAAATGACATGGTTGTCCCAAAAAATTGGACACAATTTCGTGCCAATTTAAAGTTGAACAATCACTGCCGCACAAAATGTTAAAAAATTCTGCCCAACAACAAATACTAAACATTGCACTTTTAACTGAATTTAAAAGTATTATTCATCTGCATTTCTTGTATGAAAATAGTTCTTTTGACATAAAAGAAATTTCAATCTTCCACAATCAAAGCACATATTTTACCCTGTTCTGGTCAATTACGTCCACAATGGCAACAAGCTTGCCCTGATCTGGTCCATACACGACACGGGCAACTCTGCCAATTTCAACGAATCGTCTGAACGACTGAAACAACCAACAAATAACAAAATTATTAATACTTCTAAAAGTCAAAGAATCAGTATCAGTTTATTTTTATTCACATAGGCATGATAGTCACATATTATATAAAATTCTACATATTCAGAAAAATTTAAACAAAACCTGTGCTACGCATATTTAAAGCCATGCACACATTTTATTACCACACTTTTAGGCTCATGTAAATTACGCTGCATTATTAGCATTATAACTTGAACAACAAATGTGAGATGAAACGTACAACATTCACTGATAAAGAAGATACAAAGTATCAAGCATTACAGTGCAGGTTAGACGTGTAAAGACTAGTTGGAAGGAAATCTGTTTAGCCTGGCTTTCACAGCTTGGTATAAGCAAGGCTTAACCGCGATCCCGATTTACAAGCACACTGTAAACTCATTTGCATTCTTTAATTTACAATTTAAGTCATGATCGATCGTAATGGCCGCCGTATCACGCCATGTGGGCAGCCCCGTTTATAACACCAAATTACTTAAAGATGAACGCTTTCGCCTGAATATTTAAGATATTTGGCAATTCATTCTTATAAACCATCAGTGATAGCGCTTTCCGGGTGTAAATTCAGTCGCTAACATGTAAATTTCAGCATTTTTAGAGCGACTTTTGTGCGATTCCTACGTACCATCTTTTCTGGTTTTGCCGTAAAAGACCTATTTCCGGTCGTCAGTGGAGGAAACGAGCTTAGCCATAGACTACGAGTAAACGTGTCTTTCACATTGCGAATACTTTGGCGCACTACTTTATGTGTCGCAGACGAGGATCAGAACACTTCTTGAACTTTAATAATAATAATAATAATATCTTTTCTTTAATAAGCGCCTGACAAACGCACTGCGCTGTACATTTACATGTTATGCAATTGAAATCTTAACTACTAACAGAACAGACAGCTTACTTACTTACTTACTTACTTACTTACTTTGCAATACAACGGCGCTAATAGCAGCCTACAAAGCATATCCGCCCAACAAACAACACTTTGCTGTAAAGTAATGTTTACAAGTAAGAAATAGGCTAGGTTAACGTTAATATCTTTTGCTCTTATTGGTTTTGCTCGTGGGCGCATAAACTCAAAAACTCAATTCTAAGCCGGGCTTTGTGTTACAGAGATTTTATACCACCAACGATGTTAGAGTCGACTCTAAATCTTTGATACCACTACGATCGAATTTCTGTTCAAAATGTTATTAGGCTATAGGGCCTATCTATGGATTCACTGAATAGTCAGTACGAATATTTAGTGATTCTTTAGTTTGTAGTCAGCAGAAGGTCGTTTGTAAGTAATTCAATTCAAAGTTTGTCCAATGCAATCACGATTGTAGACTGTAGAGTGTTTATTATTATATTATTGTTTATTGTTGTTTGGCTACAAATAAACGATTGATTGATAGAGTGTAGACTGGGCCCAAAGGCTGCATTTTATTGTTTCTCTTGCGTTTCCTCTCAGTAAACTGAAGATTTCAGTTAGCCCTAAAATAAACAGCATTTCAATCTATGAATCTGCTTATGATTGAGGGTTTTGAATAGTATTATAGGTTTATTCTGTTTGAATAGTTGCACGGTTTTTTCAGCGGAAATCACATCGGCAACTTCATTGTCCTACGTTTTAACTATAAATCTTGAATTATTGTGTAAAGAAAACCATTAATTTGCAACACAACACGCTAACTGGCTCATAGTTGATCATCATTGTGCCAGTAGCCTACAGAAAACAGTTCCGTACAAATCCGTAGGCTACTGTTAGCTATAAGAGTCAAACGACTCAACGAATGCGCATGTGTAGGCCTACAACTAAGAGGCTTGTGTAGGCCTACAGTGCCATGGATGTCATAGTAGGCTAGTGTATAATAATACTTCACATAAAATTGTGGAATTAAGTTGTTGAAAATTTCTGTGAGGCCAGAAATTTTGCTCTTTTTGGCCCTGCGTTTTCTCTCTCGCACCGTATGTCCTTACCACCAACTGCATAAATATATTTTAGTTCAGTTCGCTAGAGGGCGCTGTGGTACGAGAAACTTTAAAACAGCAACATCCAGCTTGGCCGTTCAACGCACTAACCATTAGACTTATAGCTCTTCCAGACTAAGCTAGTTAACAAAGAACCGAGAAAAAATGTCTGGAAAAAGACCTTTTTGTGCTTTGTTACGGTGAACTACTGAGGCCGTTAAGCTGCACAACACAGGAGAATCTGATTTAGGTGTCTGTCATCTGCAAATGCTATAGGCTATGTTGAAATAGCCTAATAATTATGAAGAACTAAAAGTCATTCAAAAAGAGAGGAATAAAGAGAGGAAGCTCCTGAGGGGAAGTTGAATTTGAATTTATAATTTCCGAAACCGTTAAACGTATCATTTAGTGGAGTGTAACACTATGGATCTAAAATCTAGGAAACCAGAAAACAAGTTAAGAAAATGGAGGAATTTGATGCGTGGAATTCGAGAAATCCGGCCAAACTCGATGAGGGGCTGCTAAGGTTGAAAGCACACTGGTGAACACAACAACTCTTTCAAAAACTCTTTTCAATAACTCTTTTCAATAACTCTTTCAATAACTCTTTTCAATAACTCTTTTCAAAAACACTTTTCAATAACTCTTTCAATAACTCTTTTCAATAACTCTTTCAATATCTCTTTTCAATAACTCTTTCAATAACTCTTTTCAATAACTCTTTCAAAAACTCTTTTCAATAACTCTTTTCAATAACTCTTTTCAATAACTCTTTCAATAACCCTTTTCAATAACTCTTTTCCATAACTCTTTTCAATAACTCTTTTCAATAACTCTTTCAATAACTCTTTTCAATAACTCTTTCAATAACTCTTTTCAATAACTCTTTCAATAACTCTTTTCAATAACTCTTTTCAATAACTCTTTTCAATAACTTTCAATAACTCTTTTCAATAACTCTTTTCAATAACTCTTTTCAATAACTCTTTTCAATAACTCTTTTCAATAACTCTTTTCAATAACTCTTTCAATAACTCTTTTCAATAACTCTTTTCAATAACTCTTTCAATAACTCTTTTCAATAACTCTCTCAATAACTCTTTTCAATAACTCTTTCAATAACTCTTTTCGATAACTCTTTTCAATAACTCTTTTCAATAACTTTCAATAACTCTTTTCAATAACTCTTTTCAATAACTCTTTCAATATCTCTTTTCAATAACTTTTCAATTTTCAATAACTCTTTTCAATAACTCTTTTCAATAACTCTTTTCAATAACTCTTTTCAATAACTCTTTTCAATAACTCTTTTCAATAACTCTTTTCAATAACTCTTTTCAATAACTCTTTCAGTAACTCTTTCAATAACTCTTTTCAATAACTCTTTTCAATAACTCTTTCAATAACTCTTTTCAATAACTCTTTTCAATAACTCTTTTCAATAACTCTTTCAATAACTCTTTTCAATAACTCTTTTCAATAACTCTTTTCAATAACTCTTTTCAATAACACTTTTCAATAACTCTTTCAATAACTCTTTTCAATAACTCTTTTCAATATCTCTTTTCAATAACTCTTTTCAATAACTCTTTTCAATAACTCTTTCAATAACTCTTTTCAATAACTCTTTTCAATAAATCTTTCAATAACTCTTTCAATAACTCTTTTCAATAACTCTTTTCAAAAACTCTTTTCAATAACTCTTTTCAATAACTCTTTTCAATAACTCTTTTCAATAACTCTTTTCAATAACTCTTTTCAATAACTCTTTTCAATAACCCTTTTCAATAACTCTTTCAATAACTCTTTTCAATAACTCTTTAACTCTTTTCAATAACTCTTTTCAATAACTCTTTTCAATAACTCTTTTCAATAACCCTTTTCAATAACTCTTTTCAATAACTCTTTTCAATAACTCTTTTCAATAACTCTTTTCAATAACTCTTTTCAATAACTCTTTCAATAACTCTTTTCAATAACCCTTTCAATAACTCTTTTCAATAACTCTCTTTCAATAACTCTTTTCAATAACTCTTTTCAATAACTCTTTTCAATAACTCTTTCAAAAACTCTTTTCAATAACTCTTTTCAATAACTCTTTTCAATAACTCTTTCAATAACCCTTTTCAATAACTCTTTTCCATAACTCTTGCGAGACGCCCAAGGGCTTTCACCACTGGGCTTTCACCACTGATGGCATAGCCTCACCGGGCATTCCCCTACTTAGCCGTTCACCCCCCCACCGCGGTGAGGTGCAGGTAGGACTTTGGGGGGATACGATACATATAGATACGTACATACTACGTACATGTATGTATACGTACATAGGTCTACATATAACCGTGCAGCTATTACGTGTACAGTGTACAAAAGACCTTCATTCACTATAGCCAGCCAAATATTTTCAACATTCAACACCGAGTTCTACTCTTTCGTCCCCCCCCACCAATACCTTTCTCTACCTGGCCTCCTTATTTCTTACATTCTGTTAAAAAACGCATCTTTAATCTTTGGAACGAACTCCAGAAAATCCTTCGCCAGTCCGACCATCGTCCATTCCCACCGGTCACTCTCCTCCCTCTGCCTTCTATTCTGAAGCGTATAGATTGGAACTAACCTCCCCTCCTGCTCCTCCTCTTCCTCTTCTTCCTCCTCCTCCTCTTCCTCCTCCTCCTCTTCTTCCTCCTCCTCTTCCTCCTCCTCTTCTTTTTCCTCCTCTTCTTTGTCCTCCTCCTCCTCCTCTTCTTCCTCCTCCTCCTCTTCCTCCTCCTCCTCCTCTTCCTCCTCCTCCTCCCTCCTTCTCCTCCTCCTCCTCCTCTTCCTGCTCCCTTCTCCTCCTCTTCCTCCCTCCTTCTCCCTCCTCCTCCTGCTCCTTCTCTTCCTCCCTCCTTCTCCCCTCCCTCATCCTCTTCCTCCTCCTCCTCCTCCTTCTCCTCCTCCTCCTCCTTCTCCTCCTCCTCCTCCTCCTCTTCCTCTTCCTCCTCCTTCTCCTTCTCCTCCTCTTTTTCCTCCTCCTCTTCCTCCTCCTCCTCCTTCTCCTCCTTCTTCTCCTCCTTCCTCCTCCTCCTCCTCCTCCTCCTCCTGCTCCTTCTCCTCCACCTTGTGTTATTGTCAATAATTAATTTTATTATATTTAACCTATTTAAATAAAATTAGATTAATTTTATTATATTTAACCTATTTAAATAAAATTAGATTATTTTTTATTATATTTCACCTATTTAAATAAAATTAGAAATATTAATTTTCTGCCTTTCTTCTATACATGCAATCGTAAGCTCCAAACTTCTCAAGCGCAGGGCACCAGCTTATTCAAGAGCGTTGCATAGAGTCAGAGGGGTTGTCCAAAGGGTAGTCAGAAGGAGGTCCGAGTCCTGTTGCCAGAGAGTCAATTGCTTGCCAGCCAAATTCCAGTAGGCTGTGAATAGAGTGGAATGTCAAATGAATCCGAAAGAGCTCAACAGTGGGTCAATTGCTTGCCAGCCAAATTCCAGTAGGCTGTGAATAGAGTCGAATGTGAAATGACTACGAAAGAGCTCAACAGTGGGTCAATTGCTTGCCAGCCAAATTCCAGTAGGCTGTGAAGAGTCGAATGTGAAATGACTACGAAAGAGCTCAACAGTGGGTCAATTGCTTGCCAGCCAAATTCCAGTAGGCTGTGAATAGAGTCGAATGTGAAATGACTACGAAAGCGCTCAACAGTGGGTCAATTGCTTGCCAGCCAAATTCCAGTAGGCTGTAAATAGAGTCGAATGTGAAATGACTACGAAAGAGCTCAACAGTGGGTCAATTGCTTGCCAGCCAAATTCCAGTAGGCTGTGAATAGAGTGGAATGTCAAATGAATCCGAAAGAGCTCAACAGTGGGTCAATTGCTTGCCAGCCAAATTCCAGTAGGCTGTGAATAGAGTCGAATGTGAAATTACTACGAAAGAGCTCAACAGTGGGTCAATTGCTTGCCAGCCAAATTCCAGTAGGCTGTGAATAGAGTCGAATGTGAAATTTTATTATATTTAACCTATTTAAATAAAATTAGATTAATTTTTATTATATTTCACCTATTTAAATAAAATTAGAACTATTAATTTTCTGCCTTTCTTCTATACATGCAATCGTAAGCTCCAAACTTCTCAAGCGCAGTGCACCAGCTTATTCAAGAGCGTTGCATAGAGTCAGAGGGGTTGTCCAAAGGGTAGTCAGAAGGAGGTCCGAGTCCTGTTGCCAGAGAGTCAATTGCTTGCCAGCCAAATTCCAGTAGGCTGTGAATAGAGTGGAATGTCAAATGAATCCGAAAGAGCTCAACAGTGGGTCAATTGCTTGCCAGCCAAATTCCAGTAGGCTGTGAATAGAGTCGAATGTGAAATGACTACGAAAGAGCTCAACAGTGGGTCAATTGCTTGCCAGCCAAATTCCAGTAGGCTGTGAATAGAGTCGAATGTGAAATGACTGCGAAAGAGCTCAACAGTGGGTCAATTGCTTGCCAGCCAAATTCCAGTAGGCTGTGAATAGAGTCGAATGTGAAATGACTACGAAAGAGCTCAACAGTGGGTCAATTGCTTGCCAGCCAAATCCCAGTAGGCTATAAATAGAGTCGAATGTCAAATGAATCCGAAAGAGCACCACTGCTGCTACTTGCTGTTTAACGACACTGTGTCATAATATAGATGATTAACGTCGCCCTCCTTCTTTTCCCAGGATTTGGACTGGCACATGCAGAGGCGGGAGTTCCATAACAGTTGCCCGCATGCAGTGTATATAAAGGCCTTCGCGTGTAACATCGACATTGATTCGTAAGCGGCCGAAGCCAGAACTCCGAGAGAGTAGAGAACTGCAGGGCTACATCGACGAATAGACTCAAAGGTCAGTGTGACTATCATAATAGACCTACTCTTCTTTCGCAGGCTACAAGGCATGGTCTCTGCATGTAGGCCTACCCTGCTTGGGTGCATTACGTAATAATAAATAGCACTGCTAGCGCATGGTATATGCGATTAGTTCTGCCTTTCCTGTTCATTAGATCTATACTCGTTGGCCTACGTAGCCTATGCTATGTAGCCTATAGGCTACTGACAGTAACGTATAGTTACGAATAAAACAATTAATGCGTTTAGAATTCTTACATTTTGAATGTGAAGAATCGACCCATCTATCGTATTTCTCCAAAGAAAAAGGACTTAAGACAGCAATTTCACTTGAAATGACCATCGGCTAATGCCTTCAGGGCCTGCTTTAGATAAACGCAATAGCGGACCAGGCAGCCAGAAGCGTAGCCAGACTTAAATTCAAGAGGAGGCAACTTCACAGACCAGTGCATATTTTTTCCAATGACCTTTTTATAGACATTTTTTTAATTCCGATGACTTTTTTTAGACATTTTTAGATGACCTTTTTTAGACATTTTATCTCCGATGACCTTTTTTTAGACGTTTACTCCAATCAACTTTTTTTACACATTCAATGTTATTACAAACTAACATTGAAAGCAAATTACCTGGAACACAGGGGCCTAACGAGACTTAAATTCAAGAGGAGGCACACACAGACCATTGGCAAAATCCTGGTCATTTGGATCATTGGTCAATTGAAGCTCCACTATATAAAAAAAGCAAGAGGAGGCAACTGCCTCCTCGTGCCTCCATGTAGCTACGCCTATGCAGGCAGCTGCCTGGGTCGCCACAATTTTGGGGCGTCACTTTCAAAATTTTGCTTTTTATGCAACGAAGATATTACAGGCCTAAGTAATTTTGGAAGTAAAACTTATTCCTAAAATTTGTTCTCCCTACGGAAAAACTTATTCCTAGAAAAATTCCGATAAATTTACCACTTTCCTTTAAAGATAGAAACTGTGCAAACTGATTTTCCAAATTGATATAGTCCGCATGATCTATAAAATATAATTATAATCAGCCAGATCTATAGCGCGGTGAGCACAATGAAATACCTATATGCAACCGATGCTAAGGGGTAATTAGGTCAACGTGTGGGATAGTTAAATGCCAATTAAGCTTCTTGAACATACCCAGATTCTAGATAAACTGGAATTAATATCTAACCTGACTTGAATGTGGAGTGCTTGCAGAAAATTGACCTGTATCAGGTGTACTATAGAGAGTAGACTCAATTTCCTAATGTAATTAATTCCGCCAATACTGTGTCACTTTTGATGTACGCTCCACAATAATTCTGCTACTATTCATAACTGGATGGTTTATGAGTAGCTTGCATATATATATATATGGTTTATGAGTAGTTTGCACATAATATATGCGTATTGAAAGTGAATATTGTCGGTGATGGTTTTGAGTGGGGTTATTTTTCTCGGGTTGTTGTTGTTGTCCATGGGGTTGTTGGCCGGGGGTTACGGTATTACCCAGAAGGATATTGGCCTGAAACCTCAACCATTGGCGGTCCAAAATCTACAATCAGCTCAATATCAAGAAGATCAGTCCATACGACTGAATCATATATGATATCAGAGCTATATATAGAAGCAATTAGATCTGAATAGACTAAATTAGGTAGATTATATTGCTCAGATTTCGCAACGTACTGTGTAGGGTTTGGGAACCACGATTCTTGCTTCTACCAATGATCCTCCTCAATTTCTGGTATGGTCCTTAAACTTGTCTTCGTTTATTGTAATTGTAAGCGAACATTTACATAGCGCCACTGAAAGATAAAACTAAGCATGCAGGGGCGCTCTCTCTGCTAGCCTATATATGATGTTAAGTGTAAGTGAAGACTACACTTTTCAGTACTTAGTAAAACAAGGCACAGACAACTATAAGAGTCATAAGTGATGGGCCCACGCACACTTGTGGAGCCCATCTAACGAATACTCGCCCACAGCATCATGTTTATGCCTCTTGTTTGGCGAGAATTTAGAAAATCCTTGTCAATGTCTAGCTGTGGACCATTTTAAATGTTTCACTTTACACGCTTGTCAATCTGACATGCTGTGTTAAATTCCCTGCAGTTTTTTATATGACTTTATTGCATATGGTGTAAAGTCAACACTCAAGATCATGCAGATAGATAGCCACGTAATGAGGAATTTAAAGTTTGCCATGTTCTCTAGATATATTCATACATACATGCATAAATACACCCATCCGTCCATCCATCCATCCATCCATCCATCCATCCATCCATCCATCCATCCATCCATCCATCCATCCATCCATCCATCCATCCATCCATCCATCCATCCATCCATCCATCCATCCATCCATCCATCCATCCATCCATCCATCCATCCATCCATCCCCTCCATCCATCCATCCATCCATCCATCCATCCATCCATCCATCCAGCGTCCTAAAAGTGCTAAGCGTCCTAGAAGTAGCTTGCTACCAACGACGCTATATAAATGGTCGTAATTACAATTACAATCCATCCATCCATCCCATTCATGTATGCATACACACTTACATACATACATGCATACATGCATACGTGCATACATACCATACATACATACATACATACATACATACATACATACATACATACATACATACATACATACATACATACATACATACATACATACATACATAAATAACCACATATAAGCATACATACATACATACATACATACATACATACATACATACATACATACATACATACATACATACATACATACATACATACATACATACATACATACATACATACATACATAAATAACCACATATAAGCATACATACATACATACATACATACATACATACATAGATACGTACGTACGCACATACATACATCCATACAAATGTACATACAGGCATACATATAGGCCTACTTGGAAAACTACAGAGTAGTAACAGTGTAAATACAGGTGAGAAAAGCGTAGCCTAGATTGGCTAGGATGACTGTTCCCCTAGTCAAGAAAATAAATTACGTGGACCTGCCTGTACATTTTCTAACCACGTGGTTAGTCTTTGGTGGTTGCAGACATTCCTTATAAGGCTGGTGCAAGAACATTATTCACATGATTAAATACAGGAACCCTCGGTTTTAAATCACGATTAGGTAGGCCTATACACGAACTCATGATTTCTAATCAAGATTAGGTTAAATAGGGCCTACACGAACTCGTGATTTAAAATGTTGAGTGACTAAGCACCAACTATAAGCCTATAAGCCAGGGATTGCGCATCCTTTTTAAGGTGCGTGCCAAAATGCCGCTAAACATTAACAAAATAACGTCGCGTACCCCACTACCCCTCAGAATTTTGCAGTACGAACTTATTTTAATTGTTGTCGTGTGCAAAGTGAATGCTTGACTAGTAATCAGTTCTGAAATAATAATAGTCTCAACTGCCTCACGCAGGATGAAAACACGTCATAAAAGCCGAACTGTAAGAATGTTTATTGTTGGCTGACACAATAAGTAAACTCAAAAGTAGGTGAAACATAATTACGTAGGCCAATAATTGGATTGATATACACAAGATGCATACCATGTACCTCGCTATATAATTGGAAGAGTATACAGTAGGCTATAGTAATAGACTAATAGTGCCGCAGATGAACACCAGCGTAGGTTAAATTGGCTTTACGATAGGAAGACTGTTTCCCTAGTCATGTGCTTAGTCTTTGGCTTTTGCCCACCCCAGAATTATATTGTTCATATTTCTGAAACGTTCTGTGTAGGGTTGCGGGCGCCACGATTCTTGCTTCTAGCGATGACCTTCCCCCTAATTTCCGTTATGGTCCTGGAACTTGTCTTCGTTTGCTGTAATTGTAATCGAATATTTATATAGCGCCAGTACAAAATAAAACTAAGCAGATGGGCGCTCTCTGTTAGCCTACAGTATAAGATGCTAAGTGTCATTAAAGTCCAGACTTTTATCAGTCAGCAAAACAAGGCACAGATAACTAGAAGAGTCATCAGTGACGGGCCCACGCACACCCGTGGAGCCCAACCAACGGATAACCGTACACAGTTGATATAAGAGCATCATGTTTATGCTTCTTGTTTGGCGAGAATTTAGAAAATCCTTGTTTAAGTCTAGTTGTGGACCATTTTAAACGGTTCACTTCACAGGCTCCGATAATCTTACAAGCTATGTTAAACATCCTTCAGTTGTTCACACGACTTCATTGCATCTGGTGTAAGGCCAACACTGAAGATCATACAGGTAGCTATGTGGCGAGGCACTTAAAATGTGCTATATTGTCTAGATACATTCATATATACATAAATACACCATTCCATCCATACGTCCATCCATTCATCCACAAATGCATACATGCATACATACATACATACATACAGAGAAACGTACATGCATACATACATACATATACATACATACATACACACATATATACATACATGCATACATACATGCATACATACATACATGCATACATACATACATAAATATGCATACATACATACATACATACATACATACATACATGCATACATAGTTACATACATAATACTACATACATACATAGATACATACATACATACATACACACATACATACATACATACATACATACATACATACATACATACATACATGCATATATACATAGTTATTACATACATACAATCATACATGTATATAATTATTATAATGAAACTAATCTTTTCATTTCAACAGACGTCTGCACGTCTGTGTCTGTGTTTATGCAAGTTCGAATCTGTTTGTGAAACACCATGTGGCTGCGTATCAAAAACCATAAATCAAACATATGCCTAATTTCATTTTGCCCTGAGCTGTATCGAGAGATATTCTTAACATGACTCACTTCCTTATTTGGAGACAAGATAATCAGCACATCAATGGGATACTCCAGGATGAGCCTCGGGTTATCAAACCTCGTGCCTTGAGGCTATATTTAAACAGAGTGACATTCTTCTTTTCTCTATAATAATCATGCACTTCGTTTCGAAACCCCAACGAACACGGAAGTACACAAAGTAGACTTAACTGCTGAATGGAGTTGGATGTTCATTGTTGTATTACAGCACTTGTGCACTCAATCCATTCATTCTCGTGTTTGCAAGTCCAAGCGTGCCCGAAAGGGCAATAATTGATACGAAGCAGACTTAGGTAGGAACGTCTACGTAAGTGCTCACACTGCTCAGGTGAACTGCAGTAAATGTCATAACGCATAAGAACTAAGAATACGCACATTACGAACCATATTAACCAAACGAACACGTTGGTTTTACGGGTTCAACCCTCCAGCCAAATAAATTGCCGAATTATAAAAAAATATTTTTCTACTCTGCGACCATACATAGTTACATACATACATTCATACATGCATACATACATGCATTAGTAATACATACATTAGATGCTTACATACACATACACGTGCATATGTACATACATGCATACATACATAAACACACATTATATACATAATTATACTATTGAAACTAATCTTTTCATTTCAACAGACGATCCTGATTTTTTCAAATCGAAAGTAAGAAGACACGTTTGAACAACGATCGAAGAAATACAAAGAATGTTTTCTCCACATCGCTTAGAACATCGGGAATCATCATCGAAGCGTGACCTTTCGCTGTGGCATCTCTGTGCCATCTACGGTCTGTTGACTCTCTGCATTGTGATGGGGATGCTGTCTCTGGTGGCTGTGCATCATTTGAACCGGCGCCAGACGAGCGTTGAGATGAAACTTGGCATCAGCAGCAGCATCAACGGATCCACGTACTTCGATTCTCACCACTCCGTCATAGATAAGACCAGGGAACCAGACAGCGAGTATCAAGTCGAGGATTTGCTTGAGGAGGATGAATATGAGCGACAAGCGCTGACTTCCGACAGTGGATCTGGGTCCACAGATCCCTCCAACAACAGGGTCTTAGGATTACCCGAATCTGGTAAAGGGAGCCCATCGGGAGTGGGATGGCGCAAAAGCTCCCGAAAAACAGATCCCTCCAACTCGGCTCTGAGTTGGGAAAACTCCGAGGATGCAAGAGTGTTCTACTCGGTCGAGGCTCCATCCTCTCTCTCTACACACATATATATTTGTCTCTCTTTGTGTCTTTCTCTCTCTGTCTCTCTGTTTCTCTTTGTCTCTCTGTCTGTCTCTCTTTCTCTATCTCTCTCTTTGTCTCTGTCCCTCTCTGTCTCTCCGTCACTCTGTCTGACCCTCTGTTTGTCATTTTCTCTGTCTCTCTTTGTCTCTCTGTCTATCTATCTTTCTCTCGCTGGATAAGATGAAAAGTTGCTGTAACGATGTCCTTGACTAGACTTGCCCATCCCTTCTTATCAAGAGATATATAGACGTGTTAAACATATGCTAAAGTAGAGATAGGATTTTAATTAACATTGATAATTGATGTAAATAACTTTTAATTAATGGATCAGTATTTTTGACTAGTGCTTCTTTAAAGGATAAAAGTAGCTTACGTTGGGGGGGGAGTTTACTTAAATCCATGGATAAAACGATGTTGTGGAGCATTTTTAATTGGACAATTCAATTTGGATGGTCGTTAGCGAAAGTCGTCTGCGGCACATGAGCAGTGAGGCAGATCTGTTCGGATAGTTTTGAGTACGTAGCTGAGCTTCGATGATGGCGGAGGCCATGTCGTTTAGTTGAAGTCGGATCGTCTCCTGACCAAGTGTTGCGAGTTGTAATTTCGGATGGACGGTCAGTTAAGTACACGGCGTTGAAGGTCGTAAAGTTATACTATCGGTGGATAAGATACTCGTGTGAACGATTAAGAGTTAAGCGTCGATCTACAAGAGACGTTGTACGGGCTTTGTATTGCGAGCTTCGTGTGAACTCTAAAAGTCACGAGTTGATTGTTGAGAAGATACTCACGAACTAAACGGTTGGACAATCTTCTGAAGTGTGGAAGAGTTGTTGTGAACGGCAAGAAACATTTGCTGTTCAAGCGAAACTGACTTTGCGGAGCAGTTACGGCGATTTGACAAGAAACGAACGAGCAAGGAATACATGTTAATCTACAGACGCCATGAACTACAACGGACACTCAGTCGAAAACGCTTGACCGATGGGGAGATCAATCCAGAACAAATACATTTGAACGTGGGAGGTTAATTATTAATAATAAACCCTTTAATTCAGATATACAAGTACTGGTCTAGGTAGGCTGATACTAGACTTTAATTGCCTTGGACATTTAAATACCCTATACATTTATTAACTATTCTTTTGTATACATATCTGATATTTGCATAATTATATAATTGATATTCAAAACTCAAGAACTGTCTTATTTGATTGGTTGACATTATTACATTAGCCTATATAAACACCAATGGGGCCAAGGGTTGATACCAAGTAACGTGATCCTAGATCCCGGATCGGTATTTTGCTGTACTTAAATACAGTAAGTTACAGTTACCAATTTTGCTTAAGTGGCAAGAGAACCATTGTTTGAGTTCAGTCAAATGTCCCGTTTTCTGTGAACAAGACACATGTTATGCTTCTGGTAGGCCGACCTAAACCTAGCGATTGTGTAATTGCTGCTGTAGCGAACTTTCTGATATAGAGTTGATTGAGATTTGTCGGCATTTAGTTAAGTTCACTACAGCATATAGCATATTTAACTGCACGCGTTGCTTAACCTATATTGTATTATAATAATGGCATGTTTTAAATCGTGCCCAACTTCCAGCCTGGATCAGTCCCTACTGGTCTATCTATTTTTAAGAATAGATAGACCATTAACAAACCAAATGTAGACGAGAACTTGGCGCTACATGTATTATAAATTGCAGAAACTATGTCCCGAACGCTGACTCTGACACTTAGCGTGACATTTACACAACTATAGCTCGTCGTTGGTTTGATCTACATCAATCAATCAATCAATCAATCAATCAATCAATCAATCAATCAATCAATCAATCAATCATTCAATCAATGAAACTTGATATAGCGCCCCTTCAAGATATCTACTCAGAGGCGCTCCCGGCCCAACCACGGCTGAAAAGAGTAGCTTTCAGAGAGGTATAAAATGCAGTTGAAGAGTTCCTAGGCAGGAGACGCAGCTCTATGGGAAGCCAGGTCAGCGCGGACTGCAGAGCGAAGGGATCGGCGGTCACTATTGGCAGAGATAGAGCGACATAGCTCCTGCAGATAAGCAGGTGCGGTACCAACGAGGCTACGCCAAACGAAGGCAGAGACCCTAAATGAGATGCGTTGTGGTAGTGGCAGCCAGTGCAGGACATCCCGCATATAGTCGGATACATGACCCCACTTAGGAATGCCACCAATCAGTCGGGCAGCCGCGCGCAAAACTCGCTTCAAGCGCCCAATCCGACTCTGTGGGAGGCCAACATATAGAGAGGAACAATAGTCAAGGCGACTGGCAACGAAGGAGTGAACTAGAGTAGCTGCAGCGCTGGAGGTAAGAGTGCGAGATATTACTCGCAGTTGGCGCAGCTGATAAAAGCAGCTATGAGAGACAGAGTTAACGAGTTGAGTGAAAGTGAGTTCTTGGTCAAGTATTACTCCAAGATCCCGAACAGAAGTGCAGAAAGTGAAGAGGGGAAACTGGGTAGAGAGGGCACACAGATCCGAGTTTTTCCAGCTGATGTCTGGTGCCAAGCCAGATAAATTGCGTTTTAGAAGGGTTTAGCCGGAGTCGATTCAACGACATACAGCCACCAAGGGAGTCTAATGTATGTTATTGATTTGATTACATTGATTAGCTCTTAGTAACCACAAACGTCTTTTGATGCTGGACATATATATTTTCAACGAATGCTTCGCTTCTTTCTTATTTGCGGTATTGTTTAGTCAGATCTTTAGTGAGTAAAGGCGTGATTTCAAGCCGTGAATTTGCCGTGATTTTAGCCCATTTTTGGACAAAATTCTACCGCGAATTTTGAACTTGTTTGCCATGAATTTCTACTATCCCTAGCAATCGATAATGAAATCATAGTTCATATAAATAATTCACGGGAAATGTTTATTCAGCATTGCGCATGTGTGTTGCGACTTTGATTTGTTTTTCTGCTTTCGGGCGTAATGAAGTACTGATAAGTAATTCACCTGAAACGTCATGTAAGAACCGCATAGAGCTGTGAATAAGCGCTCGCAAATAAGCTGGTGCCATGCTTGGCTTTTAAGTGTCGGTTTAGAAATTTGTAGCCTACGATTCCGATTACGAAAGCTACTGAGTTCGATAAAGAAGCTGGAAGTTTAGACCCAGGATCTGACAGAAAACAGTTAATCAGCACAGTTGGGAGAAGTTTAACAGTCACGCCCAAGCGTTGTGAAATGTGAGGCCCGACTCTACTAGTACTATCCAGGACACGAAGACGATCCGAGTTCACACACAGAATGATTGTGATCAAGAGGTGTCAAGTGTTAACCGGAGTCACTATATGAGGCTTTGTAGGCATTGTGAGGCCACAATGTAACTGATACCGGTGTGTATATCGGTTTTTGTTACCGACAAACGATAATAATAATTTATATATATATAATTTATATATATACATATATATACAGTACTATATGCGCCTTGTTCATGACTGTGTCGAGTATTATTGGATATTTAATCGGCGTCAAAGCCAAGCGCAAACAATGCGCCGATGTTCGAGGAATCGAAATCAGCAAAAATATTCATCCCAAAAACTAGAATTTTACCTCTCTGACGTCTGACTCCTGTGAGCTTCTATGCGTATACAATACATACATACACATATACATACATACATATATGCACACATACATACATACATTCATACATAATAATAATAATAATAATAATAAAATATTAATAATAATATCTTTTCTTTGATTTAGCGCCTGACAAACGCACTGCGCTGTACATTTACATGTTATGCAATTGAACAATCTTAACTAGTTAACTACTAACAGAACAGACAGCTTGTAATACAACGGCGCAAATAGCAGCCTACAAAGCAAATCCGCCCAACGGGGGCTCGAACTCGGTACCTCTCGCACTCTTCGCCAGATGTTATCCAACGCGCCACCGGACCCCCACATACATACATAACACAATATTACATGCATACATATATGCACACATATATACATACATATTATTATTATTATTATTATTTTTTATTATTTTTTTTGCCCGAGGTAAGGAAAAATCCCTCAGGCTCTAAGAAACTAAATAAAAGAAGCGGATTATTATTATTATTATTATTATTATTATTGTTATTATTATTATTATTTTTTTTTTTACCTGAGGTATCAAGGATCCCTCAGGATTTATGAAAAATTGCTATAAGGAGCAGGAAATTATTATTATTATTATTATTATTATTATTATTATTATTATTATTATTATTATTATTATTATTATTATTATTATTATTATTATTATTATTATTATTATTACAACTTTTAAAGCGCGCAAGGCCATAAGGAAATGCGAACTAGAGGCGTGGTTGGTCACAAGGCCTTCTATCCCTATTCAGAGCGGGCACAAGTTGAGCCCAGTAAAAACTGAGGGAAAGTGTTTCTTTCCAATTTTATCATACTTTCTACAAGCTACAGAGTCTTCGCTCACAGTCCTGTGAACGACCCACTTTTCTTGTATAATTAGTGTGAACAGGTTACACCGTCCGATTAAGTCGCTAGATTTTGTTAGCACACTGTACTTAATGTGTTATGGAGTTCTCGCATTTAATCTCGAGACATTATCATCTGCATAGTTGTGACAAAAATAAACGTTTACATACAGTATGGGATCTGGGAGAGAGCGGAGGTCGGGAGCGGGAGGGGCAAGGGATGGAGAGGGATTGAGACTGGTTGTTTAGTGGGTATAGAAGCCACTGGTTGGTCAGTCGCCAGATGAAGAGCTGTTAGATATCCACATTGTGAAACCCAATGAGAAATAGTGAGTCTTAAGGTGTTTCTTAAAGGAAGAGATAGAGTTTAAACTTCGGACAAACATTGGTAGTCAGTTCCATTCCGTAGGGGCAGCAAACTGGAATGCACGAGAGCCCGTGACAGTGCTACGTGACCTCACATCGAGGCTCAGCCAAAGACCAATACCATGTAACATTGTAAGGAGAGAGCAGTGGTTGAAGGTAGGCAGGAGTGCTCGTTGTGAGGGTTTTATAAGTCAGACAGGCTCGTTTAAATCTTATTCTGAATTCAACAGGATGGCAATGCAGCTGACCAAGCAGAGTTAATGAGTTTGAGCACATGATAACAGAAGGAAAGCAGTTAGATATTATACTGGTAAACAATTAAATTCTTGCAGGTCTACAAATCTGCACACACACACACAGACACACACACAACACACACCAACACACACACACACACCAACACACACACACCAATTTATGGTTACATATTGCGATTCGTCAAAGACTTAGTAGTCTTATAGTCTTATAATAGTCTTATACCCGTGAACTTGTTTAACTTAAACTATAGGCAGCACCCTAACCAAATGAGCTGCACTTATACACAGCGCCAGAGAAGTCAGAGTCAGGCAGTATAGTTTAAGTGCAGCTGCACTTATCACTTTAGCCTAACCAGGCAGGCAATTTACTGTTGTTGTTGATATCTCCGATGCCTTTAGGAGTGCATCCTTGCTCTGAATTGAATTCGTCGTGTTCACTTACTAGAACATTCTTCGGGTAAAACACAACCCTCGACCGCTCGCCAGGGTCCTCCACGATAAAGACCTCACTGCGCTCTGAGACTTTCATAGGCTCTACTTCATTTTCGCAAGCGATGTAAGAAGAATTGATATTGCCTTCACTCGATTTCCAAGTCGATCGAGCTTCTTTAGACTTGGACGCATCAATACCTGACAATCCACTTGCTCGTATTTCTTCATATTCGTTGTAATGATTTTCACGTCTTCCATCTCCCGTCTTTTCAAAGGGAATCAAAATGTCTTTTGGCTGACTTAATACACTGCCGCTGCTGTTGTCCGATACAACTTTCTCGTTCGCTCTGTCTTTAAAGTCGCGCTTACCAAAGCTTTGAAGCTTTTCGAGGAGACTTTTCATAACTTCCGATGGCGTCTTGGTTTCGTTGTTGCAGTCTGAGACCATCGTAGATGCTGCAGGATCTTGATTTGCCTTACCAAGTGCAGCAGAGTCATCGCTAATCGTATCGGGTAGAAAGACACCATTATCGCACTGGCTTTCAGGCTGACTATCACTCTCGCCTCTTCTAAATCCTGCATTGGTCACTCCAGGGTAATCTGCACAGTCAGGTATCATTGTGTCTGTATATAAGAAGTCTTTTTCTGATTCCTTTTCAATCTCTTCAGGAAAATTTGCGTAATTAGGCATGGGTGTGCTATCCAATGACGACTCCTCTTTATCCGACCCTGCTTCAAAACTTTCTGGAAATGATGCGTAATTTGGTTCTGGTACGCTACCCCATGATTCGTCTGCACCTGACTCTGTCTCGATAATTTCATGGTGACGTGCATAATAATTTGGGGGCGCGCGCATAGACCACGCCATATCCATCTCCGCTTCTGATTCCTCTGCCTCCGAATCATTCTGTACTCCAAATGTCCCAGTGTCATTTTCGACTAGTCTTTCTGAGTCTGCCTCTCTTGTTCTTTCGTTGTACGTGACTTGTGTGTCTGGCTCTAGTTCGTCTCCTCTCCAAATGGCTTCTACGTTTATTCTGCACTCGTCTGGCAAGGTAACGTTCTTCGAAATCACTGACGGAATTTCTCTCCTTTGACCTAGGCTAGAGGTAGAAGCTGTCCTTGTTGGCTGTACTTGATTATCGGGAATATCTGACATCTTCGCCAGCCATTCTGTATTCTGAAAGCCGTCATCTTCAGAGCTCGGAACACTTGGTAGCTTTTTCAGGATTGGCTTGATCACTTTCGTGTCGTGTCTATCAACGTGGAACTTCTTGAGCAGAGGACTGATAACAGTGATCTGATTTTGGGGATAAGAGTTTACGTGGGCGGATGCTACGATTTCACTCAGTTCCGGTTTTTGTGTTTCTGCAGAGGAAACATTCGCTGATCTTACAGGGATCTGGTTTCCACCTGAATGAGAGTTTGCGTGGGCGGATGCTATGACTTCAGTTAGTTTCAGTTTTTGTGTTTCTCCAGAGGAAACATTCGCTGATCTTACATGGATCTGGTTTCCAGCTGAATGAGAGTTTGCGTGGGCGGATGCTACAATTTCAGACAGTTCGAGTTTTTGTGTTTCTGCAGACGAGTCATTGGCTGATCTTACAGGGATCTGATTTCCGTCTGTCTCCATAGTATTCATCGAAGTCTCACCTGGAGAATCAGGCTCAGTGCTTATACCATTTGCGATGTCCTTCTGATTACTAGAGTCTTTCGGTTCACATGAAAGTTCAATTTCTGCTTGCTGGTTTATTGTGATATCGATTGGCTTTTCCAAGACGATTTCCTGGTCTAATTGCTCCCGGGCACAGTAACTGTTGTCCACACCTTCCGCAAGATTCTTATCAAATTCAGTCACTTCCGAATCAGATACTTCATCTGCAACCCCAGTTTCATTTTCATTCTGACTAGACGTCTGACAAATGTCTGATTTCAGTTCAAGAGGGCCGTCAATAGCACCATCAGTCCTCAAAGCCGCAACTACCGAGTGTAACTCCGAAGGCTCTGTTGTTATTCCATCACCAGTTACGTGGTTCCACTCCATCGGGCAGGAAACTTCACGAGCCTCAGACTTTCCAGTTTGAGACGAAATTCCCATGAAATCAGCAATAACTTTATCGATGTCTTCCTCAGGGACTTTGCCATCCTTTTCGATAGCGGTATCAGCGAATGAAAGTTCTTGAACATCTTCGGCATGAACTTCAACAGTTAGGTATCCTTCGTTGATCTGCCTGTCTGAATTTGAACCGCCGGTCTTTTCAGTGGAAGCAAGGACTGACTTGCCGTTTTTTCTATTTCCCCGTTTCCGCGTTTTGTTTTGTGTTTCATCTTCGCGCGAAGTTTCTCCATCACCTGTCTTGTTCTGTCCTACATTAAACAACCTTTTCAGTGTCTTCAGAAAGCCTTTTGTTGACGGACTGGAGTTAGTTGGCGACAACTGGGAAGGTTCTATTACATCAATTGCCGTAAGTTTCGATGAGGACGAATCAACAACAGGATGGTCCTTCACGTGAATAACAGTTGAACATTTAACAGCAGAGGTAACATCCTTTTGATCAATCCTTTCACCTCTGTTACCTTCATAGCGCTCTTCTTCATTTTCAACCCTGCCCAGGACCTCGAGTCCAGAAATTTCTGAATCGTCCATATCACAGTTTTCGTTTTCGTCCAAATTAACGGCAACATTTCGAAACCGTTCTGCTATTCTGTCTGAAATTCCAGAATTGTTTTCACTGCGAACACCAGAACTTCTACCGCCACCTATAGACTCAGTTTCTGAGCTACCCGTTTGTTTGTTCATAGCATACTGTTCACTGTTTGATGACAGAGACTCAGCAGAATGTTGTAATCTATCGAAAGGTTCATCCACATCACTATTTCTAGTCAACATATGATCAAAATGTTCACCGTTCAGACTTATATTAGAATCAGAATCGATGACTCCAAAGCATGGACTTACAAGCGAGACGTCCGATGCCTTAGAGTCATTCTTGACAACATGACTGCCATCAATGTCAATTTCGATGTCATCAGAACATCTCACAGTCACCTGCCTTTCGAAGTCGTCGATATCAATTCTCGTGTCTTCAATCGATACATTTTCAAGAAATCCATCCTCTTCTATGTTATGTGAATTCGTAAGCCCATTAGCCACTGTTGCAGTAACTCTACTGTCTTCAAGATTCGATACATTTTTAAGAGATGCCCCCACTTCTTCATTCGATGTGTCCTGATTGGTCAAAGTCTCCGCACAACGTGTCGATTGTTCCAAGTCGACAGGTGGATTCCTCTCTGAGTTTTCTCCCCTTATGTCACCACGATTGGCTGTACCATTTGTATCGCATGGTTCTCCGTGCATGGAAAGCCGTGTACCGTCCAGAGTAAGGTCTTCCCTCGCCAGAGTTAACTCCATGGCGTCGGCTCTATACAGTCTCTCCAGTTCCAGCTCGTGTTGTTGTTGCACGTTCTATCGATAGAGAGTAGAGGCTTTCTTATTTCGACGAAAACACTCAGGGGATGCTCTGAATTCGCTGAACCTTCGGGTCAGATGCTCAGATGATCTGAACTCGCTAATCGATCTATCGGCTCCTGCCTTGACGTCCACCAGATTATCCAGCGATTGGCTCCGGTATAAAGGATTAACGGAAGGCCTCCTGCTCCCTCTTTCCCTTAATCGGACGTCCGTTGAAGAAGTTCTGAGTTCCTCCTGTGATGACAGCTGACCCGAAGGCCTGAAGATGGTTTCCTGGCCGGGTGTCTTACTGATGCGAAGTGTGACTGGATAGGACGAGGCGTAGCTGAGAATAGTCAGAGCGTCCTCAAGCACCATGTGAGCAGTTGAGATACTAACGCTTAGTATGCGATCCCCTGCAGAATTACACAAGTAGAGCCTTAATTAACGTTAAGTCAGATTTAAAAAGCAAGATAATAAAGCATCTGTTAATAAGCTGGACGGTGCATTCTAAGACGAAATAATTATGAGAAAGTGAGAGTAAATGACGTGGACACATCTTATCATTGAATGTATGCTATTTAAAGCTATAGCAATAAAATGAGGAAATAACCGAACGCATTTAAACATCCAGACTTCTACTAGGCGTTTGACTCTAATGCACACTTTATGAGCAAATTTAAGGACGTTAGAACAGCCCAATTGTTTAATTTTAATTAACAACACAATTCATTGCATACGACGCATGCAATCATTAATTGACTTCCAAGATGATAATATTATAGTTAGCCTAGTGTCACTAAGCGAGTTAGTCAACTTGCTATTTGTATAGCACCTTCTAACAAACTCAAGAATCGCTTCTTGCCAGTCTAAGTCATGTAATAGTTGAACAAGAGCGTTAAGTTTATCCGCAGATGAACGACGGCAGTCTCTCACTCACATACAATCACAGCAGACCAGTCAAGTGCAAGTCTAGCGAGTGTTTACAATGCGGGCTTATATATCGATTAATCAATCAATCAATCAATCAATCAATTGAAATTTATATAACAGTTTCCTTCAAGATCTCAACCTCAGGGGCGCTCCCGACCCAGGCTAGGCGGGGGTGGACCCTCGGGAGGAGACGACTCTCCACAGGAAGCCCATTTCATGTCGTTGGACCGATCACGGAAACTATATACCCGGCGCTGCGCAGTCGCAGTGCGAGCAAAGGGAACCGCCAGGTCGTCGCTTGTGGCGGAGCGAAGGAGGCGGCGAACACTGTGAGGCGAGACAGGGCAGCAAGTATGCTACTTAAAGGAACTTATATCAATCAACCAGAAACTTATCCTGGTGTAATATTTGTCTTGATACTTTCCTGGAGTTTGTCCTGTTGTTTACCCAGTTCTCCTGAAGTTTGTCCTAGAATTTTGTTGGAATTTGTCCTAGATTGTGTGGCGGACTTTGTCCTAGAACGTGCTGTGCGATATTATTACCCTATTGTCCTTTCTCTCTGCCCCCCACTGAGTTAACTGTTGAAGACCATTCCACTGTGGTCTGGTTTTGTCAAGTCGAGAGCAGCTGGAGGCGCTCAGGCACGACGAGAGAGG